>JANHGL010009650.1:5494-28299 GCA_024611195.1 Ceyx melanurus | reverse complement strand
CAGTTAGTTAGAAACTTAAGCTGAAAAGTAAAATCACTGAACAGAATTTGCTTGGTTTTCACCCAAACCAGGACATTACTCCCTGAATTACTGCAGAGATTGTCCAATATGGAAAAAGACTAATTCCTTTTTAAGTCACCTACTGAATAATCTTAAAAATCCCCACATTCAATGTTGGATAATCCTCCGTTCAATGAACAAAGTTAAAGTTCATAAGACAAGATGATAAATAAAGAGATCAAGGAGATATTCAAACTTGAATCATCCAGACAAAAAGTCACAGAACTAAATAAAGGGTCTATTGTGTAACTACAAAACTGCAAATAAAATGGAACTTTGTGCAAGATAAATTTGTGAAGACATTCCTCATTAGGCACTTCTAAAGCAACATTTGCATTGGGATTTATTGGTATCATCATAGACAGGAAATAAAAGAATACACTCTTAAACATTCTTAGGGAGGATGAAGTGGGACAATTCCGGCTTCACTGTGAAGGACAGATAAGATTTTAATGTAAGTAGTTTAACAGTTCTTTGGGGAAATTAAGAAACCATACAAACCTGTTTTTCTGATTAATATGCAGTGGTGTTACAGTTAAACATTTTAATGAGGATAATTCAGAATCCAGAAACATGTTTGGGACATTTCCTTTGCAGAATCATTCAACAGTTGTTGCCTCTCATACAGCCTCACACACACAACAGCCAAAGACACCCCTGCTTCTCCTGCTCTGCAGGTAGAGGCTGGTCCCTTACCTGCGCGGGCTGATGTGCCACAGGCACCACACCACACTGCTCCTGAACAAGGGCACTGCTGAGATCAACAGACACATGCTCTCACTCACAGGAGGGAAAAGAAAAACACTCATCCTACAACTTTTACCTCCTTCTATTTGACTCCAGATATTCACCTGTTGAGGGGCAGTAACAGAGAGAGATGGGCTAATACATACACCATGCTGTCTACACAAGACTGATGATCAAACATCTCACACCAAAAAAAAATAAATAAAAAAAAAAAATAAAAAAATTCTTGACATCTCCAAAAGAAGCCACAGCAATTTTTCCCCTGAAAAGCTGTCTTTTCCCACCCAGGGAGTCTGGGGTGTTTGCTCTCAGCTACAGCCACAATAAGCTGATGCTCTGGAACACAAGGCTTGGTTATCCCTGTTGGCAAACATGGCTAGAAAGGAGCATGGTCCAGCTATTTTTTATGTTCCGGCTACAGCTTTTGACTAACATCCTGGAACAGTATATTCCACAGGATGACGACGCACTAGGTGAAGTAGCATTTCCTTTTATTTGTTCTAAATTTACAAAGCAGTAGTGTCATCCAGTGACCCCTTGTTCTCATATAAATGGAAAGCACCAAAACAACAATCTGATTGCTTTTGAGTTAGGATGGGGGCTGCCTCACTAGGAGTTAAAAAAAAAACCAACAAAACACAATAAAAAGTTCTAAGATTTATTTATAATCTCATGCACTTTTTGTTTGTTTGGGTATTGGCAGAATTTTGAGTGTTCCTGTCCCAAAACAGCTCAGAATTTTATCTGGATATGAGCAATTATGTAAATTAAGTGTTTGTTCTTCCCAAAAAGGCAATATTGAACACTAACATTATTTTTTTTATCCTAAATGCTATTGAACTTTTGAGTGTGGTTCTTTAGATTTCACTCCTTAGTAGGAGCTGGATGCCCAGATACCCACATGCCCAGAGCTCTCACCACATGGTGACTTTTCTGAGACCTAACAATGACCAGCACAAGAGCTCAACAGTCATGGGGAAAAAAAAAAGATGGCCAATACCTCTAACGAGTCCTGAAGAGCCATGAAGAGGGATGGGAAGGGCAGGAAGGCTTAAAGACATTTCAAATCAGGACACAGCTTAATTTATGATCTCTGCACAATGTATGAACCCCCAGAAATACCATTTGCAGGAATTACGGTGACAATCAACTATCAGCCAGGTCACCCTCTGCAGATGTGTCCTCTATGATGAGATACATTGAGACTATTAAAGGAACTCAATTTTCAAGATTGCTCACTCAAAATCTGAAAAAAGACATTTTCACTGGCTGTCTTATGCAAATGGTGATGCTCCCCTGACAGATATAGCTTCATTTCCTCTGTTTCACACAGGACATGCCCTCTTACCAGCTCTTAACCCCCAACTCTCATACTGACCCACAGCCCCCTGTACAAAACTAACACCAGTTTACTGACATTTCAAATCAGGCCAGCTGGCGAAAAACAGAGCCAACCAATGAAAAATTCTCATTTCACATTCTAAAAATGGACTGGATGTCCCTGGATGTCCTTCCCCACTGAACAGCTGTGAATAATTGTATTAGAAAGGCAGTCCAAAAAAAGACTTCTTATATTAGACCAAATTTTAAATAGAAATCTGCTACACTTCACCCTTCAGTGTTTTTCTGTTCTGAGCAACCTTCCTCCACCCAACACCCAAAGCTTAAACTTCTCTGGTCTTGTTGCTGTCAAAGACAAACTTTATCGTCTCTGCTCACTTCCTCCTGCAGCATTTTCTGGGTGCCCAGAAACTTCTCATCAAAGTGACAGTCTGGCCAAACATGCTTTGGGACTGTTTGTTATCAGAGTAGATCTGGTGAGCTCAGTGACCAAAAAAGATGGCAAAACAAGTTATGATCACACTGGCCCAATCATGGAACTGGCTGGGGAAACGCTGCAGGGAGAGACAAGGCCGGGGGACATAAAACATTGTTAAATATTGTTTGTCTGCTGTGATACATTTCTCAGGGTAGGCAAAAGCGGGTGTATGAGAACACCTGCTCATTCTGACTGCTTCCTTTTACTCACATCCTGTTCAAATATAGTCTTATGTTCAAAGGTGGCAGCCATAAATCCCCCAAACAGATCCTGGATTATTCCAAACAGTTGATGACCTCAGTATGGAGACAAGAGGAATTTCTGGAGCTCAGAAAGACGCAGGAACTGCAACTTGAAAAAATAAAATAGCAGCGAGAACAGTGCTGGTGCAGGAAAAAAAATTCAGCTTGATGGCATGTGGCAAAGGCAGGGAAAAAGCTGTCAGTTACAGGTCACTATCCACCACTTGTAGCTAACTGCTATGTCTGCTTTGTTATAGTGGACTAAGCTTTTGTATCCCATATATGCAAAAACTCAGGAAGGAATAGTGGGTGAGATTATAATGAGGGCACAGACATTTTATCCACTTCAGCTCCTGTTCCAGCAGCAGTGGTAGAATCAACACTGGTTGATGTTGAAACACCTCACTTGTGTTCCTCATCAAGATTCACAAACCAGCAAAGTCACTCTGTGTTTCAAATACCATCACTGAACTCAACAGCTGGCAAACTGGACTAAGTGTGAATTTAGCAGTGCTACTCCCTCAGCAAATACACAAAGTTAAAAAGAAGACTGAAAAAGGGGAAAGAAAGGAAAAACAAAGTATGAGTTTCAGACACAAATCTGTCCTTTACACTTAAAACTTTAAAAACCTGTCACACTCATGTCAGCTTCTGGAGCTGAGCATTAGGCTAGCAAAACCCACTAGGTCTCTAAAGTTTGGAAAATAGAAATAACGTGTGTCAATGCTTAGACTGATAGTGGACCCAGGTTTGCCTTCCACCACAGACAATATCCCTCTTCTGATTTGCAGTTCAGCTTTCACCCAGTTTTTTCAACAAATTCAGTCCTGTTAATTCACTGCAAAAGTCAGTTAGAGCTTTCTAGAATTAATTTCCTCAAAACTTGGATGCTATTCTGAAGGGGAAGGGGAAAGAAAAAAGAAGCTTTTCATATGTCACTGGAAGAATGCATCAGTTTCATATTTATTTTTATAGTGCAAGATCTTTATTTCCTTCCAAAATTATAATCTTCCACCTATGAAACTCTCATTTCCATTAAATAAAACAAGTTGTTAATGTTCTTACACTTGTGCCAAATTCTGCCCTTTCCTTTTTTTATCAGTGGCAATAACAAGATTTTCCTCAGAGTCCTAAGTGCCCAAATCTTTTTGCTATACCAGGTATTTTATCCCAAACTTCCACATGGCTGGTTTACCTTAATTTTCAATCTGTAAAATCCGGGACAGCTCATTTCCATAGCAAAATAGGTACAGTATATGGTGTGGTCTCCTTAGGTCCACTTTTACATTATTAGGTTAATTCATCTTGCAGTAAGCACCTTACCTGACAGTGGGTCACTCGTTACAAATGCCATCCTCTCTGAGCACTGTCATTGGCACTTACCACCATTACACTGTGCCCACAGACTGAGCTCTGCTCATGCTGGCCCTCCATCTGTGCTTTCTCCCAGTCCCTATCTTCCCCAGTGCTGCAGTGGGAAAGCAGATCAGACAGAGCATTCCCTGGGAAAATTATTATCTCTCATACCAGGGTCACATTCCTACATGCTTCTGGAAGCTGTTCCTAAACAACACACATTCCTGCTCTTGGCAATTGGTAAGAGGAGCACAGACATGGAGAGGATTTTAGGACTTTAGCAACTACTTAACAGATGTCAAAACCTAGAGTATGCACTAAGGTCTTTGCCATTGTTGGCAAGGGAAGAAATGCAGATAACCCTGGTAATTTCTGCATGTAGATCACTAGGGATCTATATGGATGGCGCAACACCAAGTGGAAACCAATAGGGCTGCCATGCCAAGTGCCAGAGCATCTTCACCAACTCCTTTATCCACAAACCCTCCACTTCATGCAGCAGATGCACACACACAACCCTTCATCTGTTTTCCAAAGGTCCAGCAAGGAAAGAGTTCACAAACAGATCTATACTGTTCAGGAAGAGCAGCACATTTGGGAAGGTAAAGGTATTTCAGATAAACCTTCCTACACACTCAAACAGAAGCAAAACCATGAAGAACAGAGGGGCAGGTCAATGTTCCCCAGTGGCAGAGCTACTGTCTCAGTGGGCTCATACACATCAAGACGAGCAGCTAATAAATCCCAGGACTGAGCAAGGAAAGTCCTTGTCCACGGTAGGAAAATGACCTGTAACTGACAGCTTATTGTTAGTAACAGCTCCTCACAACCCCCTAACCTTAAACTGTGTTGAAAAGAGGCTGTAGCACAAAAGAAAATTAATAGCTTTCAACAGCCTGGTGAGCCCCATAGCTTTCCGCACTGAGCCACAAGGCAAAGACCAGTATTGCTCCACTCACCACAACAGTGAAACCATTACAAGTACCACAACTAGGAAGACCTAATTTCTGTAAATATTACTAGCAAGCCTCTCACTGTCCAAACGACCAGACATGCATAAAAAGAACCTTCTAAAGCAGCTCCCATGTAAAACTAAACCCATCATGTTCTCAAATGACCTCATATTTACCACAGGTTGTTCTGCCTTTGTATCCTCATCTGGAAGGGGGAGTAGACTCTCAGACTTGCTCAGGAAGCTAGACAGAACACCAACACCAAAGGAAGAATACAAAGAGCGCAGAGATTATCAAGCAAACACTCCCAGTGTTCAAGCACAAGGGCAATAACACTCTAATTTCAAAGCAAACTTTCCTCCAGGGAAAAATAAGCTCTTCACAAACAGTCACCTTCGCTTTCCATCTCTGTCTATCCTGTGCTTTACAATTTTTACAGAAAAAAAAATGTAAAGCACAGCCTGACCCCTTTCTCTTACAGTAGCTTCATCTTTCTGAAAAACCCCTAGCATATTTTGGGGTTATTCTGTAATGTACAATACCTATCTCCAGATTTCTCTACCCACAGCAACTTCTTCCAGACTCTTGAGCTCTTCTTCCATGTTTATCCTCTCTTCAATGGTTTTTCTCCAGATTTTTCCTTCTTCATGCAAGACTAATGACAAGCTCCTGCAAGATGTTGGATTAAGAGTCCTAAAAATCCTTTAAATGACTATTTTCACTGACTAACAGTGACTCAGAATGGTCTGTTTACCAAAGGGCCTTTTCTCAAGAAGAAAAAAAACCAACAAACCAAAACTGCACTGAAGTCTGGGTTACAAACTACTAAAATAGCAAAGTATTTTGAAACTGCAGCGGTTCTGACAGGAAATGGGGACCAAGCTCTGCTTAATGAAGGGAGGGGGGAAAACAGCAGAGCAATTCTGGACATGGCAATTCATGGCTCTACTCATATTTTTACTTGCTTATAAAGGAAATTCTGACAGCTGCCAATATAAACAGAGTAGGAGCATTAGCAGAGAGTGTACACACATGGGTGTGGAAGATACAACAACCCCCAGCAAAGCCTGACTTCTCAATGCACAATCTAATTTTGTCCAGTTTAGAGAAGAGAGTCTAAAAAGGAGAGAAGCACTATGCCTACCATGACTCCTTTTCTAATCTTTGCCTTCTCCAAACCCTAACAAGGCATTCCATGACTGTGTACAAAGGGGCAAAGTGATGAAACAGGACACTTGGTGACTCCTAGTGTAACTATGTCTCCAGATCTTTAAGTCTTTTTATCCACTGCTGAGAACTGATGTCTTCCCTCTGGGTCCCTCACCGCCATGCAGAAGAATAAGCAGGGGAGAAAGATCTTACACCCCCCTCCACTAGGAAGTCCAGCAAAGGGCAGTCTGGGGAATCTGTGCCAGTATCAAACCACACAGATTTCCCTGATCTCGATCAGCCCAAGCTCGAAGTCCAAGTCTGACTTTCTGCAAACAACTTGTAACAAAAGTTCTTATACTCTTTCTCTTCATAAAAGTAAGTCACATGCTCTTTCTCAAAGCTTGCATTTCAAACCAGCACAAATAAACTCTGATCAGGGTTCCTGTTGTTTCAACAGTGCCTTACATGCACACAGCTCCTGCACTAGACATGAGCAGCAGACTTTCTGCCTGTGCTTCAGCAGCCCTATTCACTCTTTCAACACCAAACTCTTCAAAGAAGACTTTATTGCCTTCACTGCTAAAAAGGATGTATTTTCAATTAAAACACTAGTACAAAAAAAATCAACTTCACACAAAATCACAGAAGAGGCAAAGGCACTTTAATTTCATTGTAAAATGAATTTGCAGACATCAACAACACACTCTCCTCATCAGGAAGCACCCTCAGCACTTTTATCTTTTGTTAAAGTTCAAGCTCTCTGCCCTATGTTTTTAGCAAAGGTTAATTAGCCCTGGATTCATGCTATTTCTCCACAGTGCCAACAAGCCCAATACATCAAAAATACAGTTTGAAGGAGATCGCAGACAGAAACTGGCGTATTTGCTGCCGAATAAAGTCAGTACTAAGCAACAAGGTTGTAGTAACAGAAAAGTGTAGCACACCTCAGGCTTCCACACAGCTGGAGAATGACATCCATACTGCTTCTCAGAGACGACAGCACGCTCTCATTCAGGAGTACCAGCAGCTCCCGGTTCCTTAACCTACCACAGTCATTGTCGCCTCCAGTCATGCAAGTGTTCTGAAGGAGAGGTATTACTCTAATCTCAATACTTCCTCTCTCCCGTGACATTGGTCAGGGTGATTCATCAGTTAATAAACAGTATTTCTTAACTGATGGGTGCAGCATTTCCAACAGAACCACAGGCACATTTCTCTTTACCTTGATCCTGGAGAACTTCTCTACATAAATCCACACAGGAGAAAACACCTGAACAGTAAGAGATTATAGCAAACCTATTCCAAATAACCTGTGCTCCTCATGATCTGTTACATTGGCATAGGTGCCATGTTTCTCAATGTTCAGTCCAGAAAACTCAGACTCCTGCTCTTACCTTTCACGTTCAATCTTCCTCTAAACTAGTGTTCAGAGCAGCCTACTCCCTCAGGAAAAAAAAAACAAACAAAACAAAACAAACCCAACTATGTTAAACAGACTGCTTGACATGCAATTAATAGGTCAGTCTTTCTGAGCCATGTCCCACTTGCCACAAGCTGATTAGCTATCTGCTTAAGGAGGAGCTGGGATAAGTTTCCTTCTGAGGGCAGTGAAGTGGAGAGGCAGGCACTGACTGTAATAATATGCTGTTTCCTGTCTGCGGCTGAGCTGAGAGGTACTTCCCAACAGAAAAGGGTTTACAGGAGCTCAGGAGCTCAAGCTCCACCTCTTCCAGTGAAGAGCCTTTAACTGTGGAGGAGGGGTCAGCAGCATGGCTCCTGGTGTTCAACAACAGGCTCTGAGGGAGCTTTATTTCCACTAAAGCATCAGAAAGCAGAAATGGAACCACACCTGTCTTGACAGGGAGCAGCCTTCTCCTGGAGGAGAAATGCAAACTTCTGCATAATAATGGATGGGAAGTGAATTTTGTAATTCACGTTATGAGAATGAGGGTGAAAGTCCATACCACTACACCACCATTTGCCCTCTGAGACCCTGCTGGCTTCATAGGGGACAATAAGCACAAGGATGGTTCAGGTCCACGACACAGGTAAAGCAGTCACTTTGAGAACTATCTCCAAAACACAGGCTTCCTGGCATGATCTAGAAGAAAAAACTATTCCAGGCTTGAAGTATGGAACTCATCAGATGTTTTGGTTTAACACTTCTAAAGCAACTGCAGGCTAATACATTAGGCAGGCACATCAACAATGAAGCTACTGTGGAATTGCACTGTCCAACAAAAAACTGTGCATGAAAATAATTGAAACCTCACTGAGAAGATCCACTGTACCCAGTGTGATCACAAATCATCAGCTTTTCAAGAATCACAGGAGGTTTTAATGAAATGCCTGGGAAAACTCGGCTCAGAAGTTGTGGTCAGGTTTTCACATCACCCATCCAATGCTGCGGATCTCTATTTCATAAAGAGTACAAATGTAGGTACACACTGATGGCAAGAATCTAGGCTAGAAGCTGATCACTGTCTTTTGAGATAAATGAGTCTGAAGTACCACAACAACATGGATATCATTGAGTCTGCGCCACAGCAGGTCCCCTCTAAGGCCTTGTGAAAGACAGTAGCCTTAGGAAAATCCACTCGTGAGAAGTCTACATACCAGGTAAACACTAAATGTGGAAAGAACCAGTCACTTAGAGCCCTGACATCATAAAGGAATTTACCTTGTCACAGCTGACTTAGAAAGACAGAAATGGCAGAGGTGTGACAAAACCAGCAAATGTTACACCTACAGTCCTCTTGAGACACAAGAGGCCTGGCGTGGGGCTCCTATACAATTTCTTTCCAGAGGCTTCCTGCTAAGTCATTCTGCAGCCACACTGCCTGACCTAAAGAACAAGAACTAAACATAAAGCTTCTTACACCTCTCAGGGGACAAAGCTGAAAAACACCTTCAGCTCAAAGATGTCCCTAGTTACATGCTCCCAGCCTGTTCTAAAGTCTTAAATACATAAACTCTGGGTAGCAGTCCTGGAAACTGTCCCCACTGCAAACAAGATACACTCACTGAAGAAACCTTTGCAAGATCAGTGAAGTAAACAACAGCGGAACCTGTATTACACGCTCTCCTTTTTAGGGGAAGAGCTCTGTGTCTTATTTCTCACTTCTCCCATTCTCCTGCCTGCTGACAGCAAACAAATTAGCCTTCAGGTTTACGTCCTACATAAAAGGTTTACTGGCAGCTTTATTTTTGAGCCTTATTCCTCTGTTTATACAGCATAACCCTTGCTGGCTCCATATTCTGGTTTTCTCCTCTCATGGTGGTGCCTCCCTGCACTCCTCACTGCCCTTTAACCAGTAACTGCGGATCCAAAGCAAAGAGGTAATAACGGGTGACCAGATGCATTGCTCCTCTTAGTGGTTTATCTTGTGTTTTTGTTTCTCACCTCCTTTGTTAGCATCTTAGGAGTTTCATTAGAAGTTCCATTCATGCAACCTGACCTGCAGAGTCTATATGTTAAGCAGTGCAGATGCCTGGACAGAGGTTGGGCTTCCTCAGATACAAATCAGTCTTTTCATAAATCCAAAACTATCAGCGTCCATTGAAGAAAACACAGAAACAAAATCAGAACAGCTAGATTTTCAGAATAACTGCCTCTGATATACAACACTAAATGTTGGATGTTTTCAGTTTAGGATAAAGCCTCAATATTTAATCCCAGTGATCAGAAACAGAAAATAAAATGCATCAAAGAACTCTGAAAGGGTTCAGAGTATTGGGGAGATACAGAGGGGTAAAGAGAGTGCTCCCAAAGAAAACCAAGAAGAAACTGAACAACAGAGAGGAATCCAAAGCATTGTCAGCGGTGATGTGGCAGACCAAGCAGCAGCGAGACAATACAACCTTCTGATTTTCTCAATATTTTTATAGCTCATGGTAAGCCACAGTGAAATCCCTCTGTAAACCATAACAGAAAGCGCAGATTGAAATTACAAGGAGATAGGCTTTTCTTGAAGTTTACCTGAGCCCCATGATATAGTGAACAGCTGGCGACAGTGCAAACTGTATCTGCCACTAGAACATTGAAGTAATCCTATACTTTTTACCCCCTAGGGAAGGCAGGAACTGACAGAGCCTGATATCAGTCAGATGGACTCAGATGGGGCAATCTGAGAGAGCAAACATACTACTACTTACTGTTCCTACACATAGTGTCCCTGACAGAGATTAGATCTCTCCCAACTATAATAACAAGTAGAACAGCAACAGTTCATCTGCTTACTTGACAAATCAGTCTGTATTTACATAAGGGAAAACTGAAGTAAGACCCAAGAAAAATACTATTACAGTTTAATAACTTTTAATTCCTGAAAATTTATTCCCTCCTGATAGCACTACAGAATCCTTCTATCTGTGCACACACACTGACAACCAATATCTATTATTTACTGTCAGACCCAGATGTGCCTCCTCCCTGTCCAATTATGGACGCACAAAGTGTTTTCAATCATTGAGAAAGTGCTGGGGGTTCATCTGGACATAGGATGGCTGCCATAGCTGCTTTGCACATGCACTGCAAAGCAAAAAGCTACAGCTTCATTACAGAAAGATCCTTTGCTGGATGTTTAAAGCCATGGGTCACTACTGCTGCAATGCAAGGCACATTACTCAGCCTTGGTCACCACCTGCAGGTCACAATCCTAGGGGGTTAAGCTGCCTCCCTCCACTGGACTGCTCCCCCTTGCCCCTTGCCTTAGACCAACACGGCCTCCTTTCTTCACACTCTCCTCTCTCCTCCCTTTTGAGCCCTTCAGAGGCTGCATGAAGGTGACTGCTGTTAGCCACCCCTGCAGCTCACACTGCTGCTTGACACTCACCCTGCATGGCTGCTTTTAAGGGCTTTTTTCTGGACACCAGGCATTTTGCCCCAAATGGACACTGTGGAACATCTGCACCACAGAAACACAATCCTTTTTTTTCCTCCCATTTTCTAAGCCGGGAGAAAATAGAGCAGCTACACCACCATAGCTCCAGATCGTAAATATTTAGTATATATTCCACATCTTACAAGTATCACAGAATCATAGATTCATCATAGAATCATAGATATTAGGGGTTGGAAGGGACCTAGAAGATCATCTAGTCCAACCCCCCTGCCAGAGCAGGATCACCTAGACCAAGTCACTACTGTATCCTACAGTCATTTTTGTGTGACTTCTTTTATTTCCTCCTTTTCTGTATAATGTACATATATAAAGACACATACAGCCACATACAAATAAAGTCAGAGAAAGAAGTTTACATATTTTAAGGGAAAACTAAATTCCTTTAGCTAGATCGCCAGTATAAACATCAACATTGCCCCTAATTCCCTCAGCAGAACAAATTTTTCTGTCCCACTGTAGAACTGGATTTTATCAAACCCTCCTAGCTTATAGGTAAGAAAATCCCTGAACGCAAAGCTTCAGAATTATACATAGTAACACAAGGTATTTCCCATGTGCATGGAGATGAGTTCTGATGTTTTAAGGAAAAGTAAAACCATTTTTTGGGTTGTTGTTTTTTGTGTGTGGTTTTTTTGGTTGGTTGGGGTTTTTTTGTTGATGATGTTTGTTTTTAGCAAAAGAGGTTGTAAAGATTGTTCAGATGTTTTAAACTCTCTAAAAGAGAAGGAGGTGGGGGAAAGACACAAGAAGAAAGGACAATAATGCAAAAAATCCTACCGTGAAGCTGTTGTTGACATTCTTAGTGCTGGATTCTGCCACACTGGCATCTGTCAGATCCACCTCATCAAAAATAATGGACTAGAAAGAAAAAATTCAAAATCCCAATGAATTATTGAATCCAGCATAGAAGCAGTAGACCCAAAGGGACATGCCTGTTAAGTCTGCCTAGCCCACTCCTTCACAGCCCTCTGTGATTCTAAGGAAAGGTCCAGCATCAACAACATGAAGGACTCAGTAGTCTAGTTCCACTGATTGGGACTCACACTTGCCTGCCTTCAGTCAGTGAACACAATGACTTTTTTTTTTAAAAACATTATTAAAAAAAATTAATTGTAGGCTTTGTTGCTGTGAAAGGAGATAGATTTTTATCTAGCTGACTATCAGTGTCCTAAACCAGATACATGGCAGCTCTGATTTGATAAATTGCAGGCTTGTTTTTCCCCACCATTTCCTCTTTTCATTCATAATTTTCTCCCTTCTTTTTCAGCTTCCATTGATTCAGAGCCTAATAAAATACACCGAGGGTGGAAAAAGTGTGGAAAAAACAGTATCACAGGTACAAGTGATGCTTTACTTAAAAACAAGGATTTCCAAGTATGAAGCAAAACATGGATCACGGATCTTCTAGGAGCTATAGAATCTGGATATAGGTGCTTAAAGAGCAAGTGCTCTTTTCTCTGCTGAGGGCTGCCTTCTCACTTCCATCTGCCTCCAAAGCCCCACCACTTTCTTCCCTTGGATGCACATGTATTACCAAGACCTTACCTTAGCAGTTTTTGCATAGTAGAGCGTTCGTCCTCGCAGCTTAAAATAGCGTCTCTTCCAGCGCTGGAAGGAGCTGGTCTGTTTCATCAACATCCCCTCTTTTATGATAGTCTACAAAACAAGAAAAGGAAAAGGCTAAAACAGACATTTTACTTACAGGCATCTTTTATGCTTTCCCACCATATATCCCTAACAAAAACGATTGGAGTTTGAGATCAGTAACCTCAGTGCCCTCTACTGGAAGTGCTCAACAAATTCATTCAACAGAATCAAGCCAATTTATTAACAGGATTAAGTTACTGTCACGATGCATAATCCAGACTGGGGTGCAGTTTTATCCTTGTCTCTAGTGCTATCACGATACCAAAAAAAAGATAAGTAACTGAACAAGCATCTCAAAGTCTAACAATGACGCAGGGAGTGTAACAGTTAAACTCACTGAGGTCAGAATTCAGTCATGGGTAATTGCTCCTTTCATTTAATTGATATTTGACAGTATGTCTGTCCCCATCTCCAGTTATGCCTTCTGAAATTATCAGCATCTACCTGGCACAGAGCTGGTGTGCTGCAGGCCTGCAAGGTGAAGAGTGAAACTCGGAGCAAAGAAGGAGCTAAATCCAACTTCAGCATTTGGTATTCTTCAGATAGTCTTGGCCCTGCCTCAGTACTCTCTGGCTGACTGCCATTTCCCAGGATTGGAGTGCCAAAAGTCTCTACGCACACTAGCTTTTTTTTTTTTTTTTAATTTAACTGCTTTATAACTAGATTGACATACCAGCATACACAGTCCCATATGCTCACTCACATACTATACATACACAGGGGTAAGTATTTAAATTACTACATGCACTTCATTCTACTTCATCAAATGATTCCTTCACTGAGGACAGGTTCAGAATCCCAACAGCTACATGAAAATAATCTTAAAATCTGAAGCCTAAAAATACATGAGACAGAAAAGCTAGAGATGAGGGTTCAGCCCCAAATTGCTGATTGAGTTACCACCTAGAAACTGCAAATGGTGCTCTGTCATGCCTCAGTACCATAAGAAGCCCACTTCTCTCCACAAGAAATAGCCACCAGGAACCCACTTCTTACTGAGAAAGCCCAATTTGATAAACACAAAACACAGGAAACAAATGCTCTGACAATCTTGTAGAACAGGTTATTCTGTATACTGATGCCAGGAAAATGACACAGCTTTAACATACCAGAGGTTTCAGTGTAACTCAGGTTTGTAACTGAGTCAGGTCACCAATTAATATCTATTAATTCACAAACACAACATTAAATGTACACTGCCAGACTACTACAGAGGACAGAATAAATACTCTTACTGATCCACAGGGGTTAGTTCATTTCAGAAATCTTTTCCAGGGCACTAAACTTGCTTTTAAAATGCTATATATATTTCCACTGCGGGTCTTTCCATTTTGAAACAGCTGCAGATTTTAATACTTTCCACACATACTGGCCCTTGCCAAGCTCAGTTTCCTCAAAAAAGCACTTGGAAAAAACTGCTGACTGTAAGAAGAAACATCCGTCTGACAATACATGCTTCTCTCTTGCTAGATTGAGCCATCCTCAAACTGGCCTGAGAGATCATAGGCCTTGGACCACCATGGTGATGCCTCTACTCACAAATCAGCTTGGAAAGGGTGGGTTCCCACATATCTCCTGACCCACAAGAGACCCACTGGCTACAGGAGCCATTATAAACCACTATAAACTTTCTTCCACGATGTTTAGAAAAAGAAAAGCATGAGAGCTCCCCTTCAAAACATACCCAACATAATCTCCTTGGAGCCTGGTACATGGCTGACTCTGAGGCTAGTAAACCCTAAACCTTGTCATTTCCCAGTGCCAATGTTCTGTTTCACGAAGCCACCAGCACACCGGGAGAAACACCTGTCAGTGCTCAGGCAAACATCAACTCGGTGTGGCTGTTTCAACCCAGAATCACCAAACTCCATGCTATTTCCATCAGAATGACAAAAGATAATGAAAATGCACAATCAACATCTAAGTTCGTACCAAAAAATAGCCATTTCCCACATCAGCTCCCCACAACTCTGAAGCAGTCACTAAAAGATGTCTCAGCACCTGTTTTCCACAAGTGAAAGCACGGACACAGCAGTAGCTGTGTGGCATTCTGAGAAGCCATAAGGCATCTGGGAGTGGTTTTAGGGTCCAGAAGTTAAATACACTATAGTGATGCCCAGAAATAAGATGCTAGACTAACTTAGAGTTGGTGCCACGCAAAGCCATGATCTCAATCTGAAGCTTCAGCATAACAGAAAATGTGAGTTCCAAGACTGACCCAACAGCACCCATTGCTGAAATGACTCTGAAGGCAAAGCCAAGAGCTGAGGCACTCATCTGGAACTGGGATAGGTGCCTTCAGGCTCCTACTTTGCCACGGACTTTTTATGAGATCCCAATACAGCAATTTTCTCTCTGTGTGTCTCTATCTCCTATTTGGCAAGTGTAACAAACAATACTGCCCAACTCTGCAGAGTCCTACTAGAATATATGTATGTATATAAAAGTCTGATGAGTTAATTTAACCTCCAGCACCTCAGTATCAAAAATAAATGTAAAGCAAAAGCATCTAAATTACGATGTTAAAGAAATCACACACTTCTGCAGTTACTTTTTACAGGGAAGAAATTGGAAAAGTGACAAAGTATTTTCCAGATTAAAACAGAAATATGATCTTTTGCATTCCTTGGACAAAACTACAAATTATTTTAAAATTTATATAGAGAAAGTAGCTACTGAACTGTGAAAAGCTTTGAACCAAAGTCAGAGAAGAATTAAAAATCCTGGGGAAGTGTCTCAGGTTGCAAAGCCCAAAGATACCAAGTCAGCCAGGAGTCTGAGCAAAACATAGTAATTTGCAGGAGGAGATTTCAGAGTTCTGTTGGCTATGCTTATTCACAGATATGCTTAAACTGAGGTCAGGCAGAGCCCCGTACTCCCCCAAGCTCGGTCAGCAGCGCTCTGGTCGCTCAAACACTTGCCCAGCCCACCGGAGCAGTAACAGCAAAACAGCTCCTCTCTCTCCCACAGCTCCAGCCTGCCACGGTCGGCTCCCCTCACCTCAGCAGGGCTCACTCACCTCTGCACAAGACATGCATTCCTCCATTCCGCTTTTAAACAGAACTCTTTTTTTTTTTTTTTTTTTCAGTTGTTAACCAAAAGGCAACAATCCCAGAGGTCACCTTGCCCCTCCCTAAGTAGCAGTTTATGTCATTTGCCAGCCTCTATCTATAGAAAACCTCAGGGCTGCGTAACTCAGACATGAAAGGCCAGTGAGAAAGCGAGCTCTTGCATGCACACACGGCACAGAGAAAACAAGCCTCTGGTTCAGAGCTGCCCATCTCTGCACGAGAGCGGCTGTTCTATTTATAGGCACACAGCTCAGTAAAGAGCTTGGTGGGTTTGGGCGGAATGGGCTGGAGATAAGATCAAGATGACTTTATAAAATGATTCAGGCATTGCTGCCTTTCTCCTCCGCTATTTTAATTTTACAGCCAAAGGACTTGCTACTTGCACAGGAATGCAGCTGAAGAAAATCAACTGGGGAAAGGGCCTGACAGCAGTGACAAAAATGAAAGAAAGGGGCCCCCTGAACATTTATTTCTGCTCTGTAGCTTTTTTAATTGAAGATCTACTCTAACCAGGTTAGTAGGCATGTAATTCATAAAGACAAAAGCAAAATTACTTCTCCCATAACAAAAAAGAGAGTTAAATCTATTTTTAGTGTAATATACTGGATCCACCAGGAAAACCTACTGCCCTGAAACATCATGAGGCTTGATTACATCGTGCATCCGATGATGAAAAAATGAAGTATCTTCTTGGATTAAGCCTAAAATTATGTGCTACTAGTTTCAGCAGTGACCCTCTTTTATCATATTGCAAGACAGTGTAAAAAAGGTTACTACTGAACAGACAATTTAAAGTAACACTGCACATAGCAAAATCTTCAGAGTCTCTGCAATGAACACAATTAGACAGCTGAAAGGCGGGGCCCTTGGAAATTTCTAGTATTTCACTATTTATCTTTGGCCTTGAAGAAAAGTGACTTCCTGCAGAAAAAAAATCAGTTCACGGCCAGTAATACACAACCCTCCCCCCAACTCATCCCCTTTTGAAACCTGACGTTTAGGAAGAGAAATATCTTCTCAGATTTCTCAACCTGAGAACATATTCTTAATCAAAACGAGTGCAGGGTCTAGGCCTAATACTGAACTGATGAAATAAAAGTTTTGCCACTGATCTCATGTGAATGGTTTCAAACAAATTAAGGACTTAAGCTAGAGAAAGCCTTGTGCTTCAACTGCACAAGTCCGACCTCAAAAGATTAAGAAGCCAAAGATTAACAGGTGCTGTTCACAAAACCAGCAAGACATAGTTGTATTTCTTTTCAGCTGAGGTGTCTCTGCATCAAATAACCCACATCAGGAGATCAGAGAGCCAACCTACATAGATGAGATGCTTTCTGTATTGATAACCTGAATGATTCTAGTAAAAAGTTAAGAATGACCATGTCAGGTTTCAGCTACTTTCACACTGCATCCCTTGTTTTCCTGCACGTAGTACTGCCTTCATGTGAAACACAGGAGTAGCTCATCCTTTCCTGAAGCTTAAGCCTCTTGCCCCATTTGGAAGCAGGGCACTTGAGGTAACTAATTTCCTAATCTGGAAGACAAGACCCTATTAGCCAGGCAGAAGGCAACTATGACCTGTACCCAGCTGTCAGGCTGGCAAGTGTCCTTTGGCACAGGGAGGCTCCAAACTGTGCTAGATATAGAGAGAGGAAGAACAATGCAACCTATTTTACAGCTGAGCTCATGACATATTCTTAGGGGCAGTTATTCAGCGCAGTGTATCTGAAACAAGAATTGCACTCCACTGATACTTCTTTATAAAGCAGAAAACTGTGTACAAGGTAAAAGCAAAATCATTCAAAACTATCTAAATAGTAACTAAAGAATCCCGAATACCAAAGTACTCAGCATCTGGATTTCTCTGTTTTCCACGTGTCTTCAGAATGTAAAATCTTCAGGACACAGGCTGGTTTTTTTATTTGTACATGCTATAAAGCTGAGCAGGGTGCTGATGCCAAACAACAACTAACTGAAGAAAGCACCAAATGCACAGAGAGGAGAAAACAAAATGAAAAAGCATATGTGGAATTGACAGGCCATCTTTATATATGCTTACTAAGGAGTTTTACAGGCAGCTGGCCCCCAGGGACCAAGCAACTTCACCAAGTCCCTCACTTCAGGTGATCCATGGCAAAGAAGTTGGGAGTAGATCTGCAGTCACTTAAACACGGCAAGGTAGTGTTGGGGCAGGCACAAACCTGGAGTGGTGTACCTCACTGCAGGCAGAACAGTTTTATTAGCTGGTTCCATAAAAGCCTGATGTGGTCATAAATACAGAACTAATAATTATTTAGAAATCAAATGAAATATAGCCAATCCGACAAAGAAACTACAGGAATAAATCTACCTAACCCCATAGAATAAGACACAAAAGGTCAAAAGGCTAGGGGTTAACAAGCTAATCCGAGAGCAACATCCTTCCACCAGGCAGTGGTCACACCCTGGAAATCAACTCCAGGAAGCTTGGAGGGGGAAATCTGGATCAGACACACTGAGAGCCATAAGGATCTACAGAGGAGCACAAGGAATCTACGGGTTGCGTAGTCCTGCTTGGGTATTCTACATTAAATGTGCTTGGCTCTTGCAAAAGTGAAAACTGCATTAAGATTTCATCCACTAGTATCAAAAGGATGAGACATTATGTGAACTCACTGAAACAGAAGGACTCCAGAAGAGGGGAAAAAGAAAAACAGGTATCAGCCATAGGAATCAGTTGTCAAAATTGAAGCCACGGCTGTGAGTCAATGATCAGAAAAATGATCAATGAACAGAAGATGAGCTCTCTACTGATGGACTACTGTCTAGGCTTTTAGTATATATTGTTTATTATCATTTTGTTTTAATAACCTGTGCTTTGTAAACTGGTAAGTACCCGTGTCAGGTCACAGCACACCTCCATACAGCCATATGGAAAAGCTACAAAATCTCTGACAACTGTCCTCCCTCCCAATCCTCCCTCTTCTCTATCCTCCAGCTCTGCTGAATCAGCCGGACTCTGCACACCCAGTGAGAGCCTAGGGGCGAGCCTGGCCAACAGCTCTCGGCACAGCCTCTCGGCAGCTCCTCAGGCAGCAGAATTCGGCAGTGTGCAGTAAGCCATCCACAGCGTAACCCAGATGACACTGAAACGGGAAATGCTGGCTTATTCTACAGATCAGCAGTGAAAAACAGGAGTTTGGGTGAAATAAAACACTGAAACAGCCTAAGTTAGAATCTGCTTTGGCACAGATAAATGGTCAAACATTTCGTTCTTCACTAGTTAATGCTGCAGCCAGTAAAAAAAGAACAGATATTTGAAACAGCTTCTTTCTGATAACTACATTCAACTGCTACTATTGTGAACAATTTTTTTCTAAAAGGGATGAGCACTCATGAAGTGGACAAATTAACAAAGACAAAAAATTCAAAATCACACAAAATAGTTGCATGTATATGGGAAAGGAAATACAACATACCAGCATATCATCACACAGCTCCCTGGTAAAATGAGTTCCGTTACAGAGCGAGCTCCAAGCAAAGTACTTGAAATAGATTAATACTCTGGTCAGCTACTTAGAAGACACAATGAAAAACACACCAGTACACTAATTCAGGATGAGTTAGTAGCTGGACAACTCCTGGCATGCTAACTGCTTAAGCCCTCAGTATGCTTTCCATAGGCTCCGGGCATCTTTCCCAAAGGCATATATCACAAGGGAACTGAGCATGAAGCTCAAGTCATCCCAACAAACTATAGCAAAGCTGGAAGATACGGGTTCAAATCTATCCACAGAGATATTTAAAGACAACATTTTAGCAAGTTTAAAAGCTATCTGAAAACTCTGGAATGGAATAAAGTTTGAAAGGGTAATAATTAAACATGAACTTTATACAGTTAAGGACAAACATGTAAAATATGCTATATACTGTTATTTTTTCACCCTCTTAAATTATACAGACACAACTACATGCTGATACACAGAAAATGTCAACACGTTACCTGCTGTGAAACCTTCAGCTCTGAGACGTGCCTGTCACACAGCTACACACCAGCCCCACAGAATCCCTTGTCTTAACTGAGAAGCACACGGCTCTGCTGCTGAAACACAGCAATACAACCTCATTTTGAATCACAGTTCTGTACACGGAACCCTCTAATGCTGCAGCCTGTTATTACTAGAGCTTAATCAACGCTCCTACCCATCCAGTGACCCAGGTTACTACCAAAAAAAACCAAAAAAACACTGCCCATCTAAGCCCACCCATCCCCTTCACCAGCTGGTAGAATAAGCCAGGCACTTACCATAGTGGCATGTCAGGGCCATTCGATATGAGAGTATCAGGCTGGGAAGGCACAATCAGTGCTAGCACAACAGTGGTAGCACATCCAGAATACAGCTGTGGATCTCATCCTCGCAATCATAACCACCCCATCCTTCCCATACTGCTAAATGTCATGGAGATCTTGGCCAAGTAGGCAGGAAAAGCCAGCAGAAAGTACCGGTACAAGTACTTCAGGACATGGGAAAGGGAAAGTTATACCTTGAGGAAGAAAACTGAATCCTCTGCCCTTGCATTGAAGAGACTGAGAGAACGACAGCTTCCTCCCACTGTGTCTGGATTCCCATCAACTCTGCTACTGAATTCTGCAAGGAGCCTTATTTGGTAGTGGCTGGTAGATGTAGGGCCAAATCCTGCTCCTTTTACTCCAACTGGTATTCCAATGGGATTACACTGCTGAGAGCAGAAAGCAGCTTTTGGCCTTCAGCCACTTCATTAATACTTAAGGTATCTTACAATTTATTTTTATCTCATCTGTAACAATTGTTGTTATCAGATTTTCCATATTTATGTATTAAACAACCTATGCTTTTAAGTTTTTTTTTCCTCATCCATTTAACATAGTTCTTAAAGGATACTCTGAAGTTTTTAATTTGTTTTTCCATTTTCCCTGTTTTAATGTCCTAAAAATACCTTTGACCATGCCAAGACGTCTTGATCAGCACCAGCAACAACAAGGACGATTAGCACAGCCCTGGGAACACTGCTTTGTTAACTTACAGCTCAACAGAACAGAAGAGTCTGGAGTCACTTCCCAGAATACTCGTTTTTAATAAAACCTCTGTGACAAATCTACACGTTCTAAGAGTGCTCTGACCTGCTGCAGCAGAGAGCTATTTGCAAAGCAGGCAACACACCCTCCCTGTTTTACCAGCCACACTTCTGTGTTTCAAGAACCAGCAAAGACTGCTGTCCCACAGACCAAGACCTTACCCTAGAGCCTACAACACCTGCCTCAGTTCCCAGCTCCCAGGGGGATGCCCTGGGGGATTTTGTGCATTTGATAACAAGAAGTATGTTTCTCAAATCCCTGTATGGAAAGCTGTGATGTTATCACCTCTCCCTGCTACAATATTACATGCCTGAAGTTATTAAAACTTCTAAGACTCAAATACAATGTGCATGATGCAAACATCATATAATTGAGGACGTTTCCTTTTTCAAAACAGCAAACCACAACATCAGAACAGGCATCAGGTGTAAAACTTTCCAAACTGGCAATGAGACAGTGAGGAAATAAAAATACTTCCTCTAAACCCAAATGGGGTAACCATGTATTACTAACTCAGCAGTGGCAATCTTTTAGCCAGGCAGAGACACCTTCTGCCTCTCTGGATGGAAGGAGGGCAGCAGGCGTTGGCCCTCCTCCTTTGTGTAGCTGCTCTGCTGTCCACGTGTAGCTCAGGCTCCGCAGACAGTAAGTGCCATACGCCACGAAGCACCGGACTGCTCTGCAGCAGCGCAGTGCTGCTGAACCACGCACGTGCAGAAGTTCATTGCTCTCCTGAGTGCTTTATATAAAGCATGCAAGAAAGGATCACAAAAGATGGCAGCTGATGTGGACCACTGCTGCTGCCTCAGCTATTTGTCTGCCTGAAGCTGAACTCTCCTTGGACAAGAATCCAAAAAGGCTACAGAACCACATGGAAGCGTCTCTTTAAGAGATGCTTACACGAATTCTTAGTGGAACAAGAAGCAATAACCACTTAGTGGGGAAAAAGCAGAGAACAAACGGTTTCAAGAGGCGAATTAATAAAAATGCCTTTAGATAATGATTTGTGCATTTGAAACCTAGGAAAAACATATTCCAAGAGGAAGGTGTTTTTCACTTGGACAGTACTTTGCCTTGAAATTCCAATGCTGCTGTAACACTATCTATTGTCGACCTTAAGCTTTCAAGGGAATACAAAAACCTTTCCTTATCTCAGTTCTGCTTCCTCTTAGGTATGCAGGTGTATCTGCTATGTTAGAAACAATTACACTGGATTTGTAATTAAAGAAGGTAAAGTTATGCAGTGTCTTACACAGTAACTGGATTTTCTAATTCATCAGTAATCTGGAGATAGACATTATAGTTTTCATTTATAGCTTACATTTATAATCCAGTACTCCTCCACAGTAAAAACAACAATGATTTTTTTAACACCACATTTTGGTTAGGAGGAAATACTCTAAATATTTGACTTAGTTTTATTTTAAAAAAGAAAAAACTCCTTCAATATACCCATTTTATTTTGTCTCTAATTTCATCTGAGAGAACAATTACTAGCTTGGCAATGTACTTCTTTGCAATGTGGTCTAAGTAAATCCATGTTCTCACATGCAAAATTTTAATGTTAGCTCTTTAGTTCCTGGAATCTGAACTATAGTTAGAAGGAATGAGAAAAGCTACAAGTGTGTGTGGTTTTGTGCTTTGTTTTGTTTTTGTTTTTTTTTAAAAAAAAAAAAAAAAAAAAAAAGGGGGTAACAGCTGTGTCTTTCACACAGCATCCAAAACTCCCCACCCGCGGGGCAAACTTACGGCACACCAA
>JANHGL010009648.1:155460-166050 GCA_024611195.1 Ceyx melanurus | reverse complement strand
TGGCAGTGTAGGGTTAATGGCTGGACTTGATGATCTTGAAGGTCTCTTCCAGCCAAATCATTCCATGATTCTATGATTTGAGAATTTGGTTCTCTTGTATAATAGAAGCTGCCCAAACAACAAACAAACAGCCCAAGCTGTTTTCATTCACACTTTGCTTCCAAGAGACTAAGCGATTTGCGGTAATACTTGAAACTCACACCTGCGTTATCTTGAAGTTCAGTCATTGGTAACAAAACTATGCCTACAAACTAAAGGAATTAAATTAAAACAGTAAGTAGGAATAATGGTCTATCATTCATCAACAAAAAACAACATTCAAAATTACTTTTTCAACACAATCAATCCAAAGTTGGTTTTAAACAGTTTTATTTACACAGAATCACAAAATTGCTCGCTATGGTTGGAAAAGACCTTTAACATCATCAAGTTCAATCATTAGTTAACTCTAACAGGGCCCTTATTACACCATAATAAGCACCATATCTGGTCAGCTTTGTAAATACATCCAAGGATGGTGATTCAACCACTTCCCTGGGTAGCCTGTTCCAGTATTTGATATATGGATGTTTTAACTAATATCCAACCTAAACCTCCCCTGCCACAGCTTGATGCCATTTCCTCTTGTCCTGTTAGCTGTGAAATGTGAGAAGAGACCAACCCCCACTGCTCTACAACCTCAATTTAGATAGTTGTCCAGAGCAGTAAGGTCTTCTCCCAGCCTCCTTTTCTTCAGGCTAAGCAACCCCAGATCCTTCAGCTACACCTCATAAGGCGTATTTTCAAGTCCCTTCACCATTTGTTATTGTCCTTTTCTTGACCTCCTCAAGCACCTCAATGTCTTTCTTATACTGCAGCACCCCAAACCAAACACAGTACTGTATTAATGAACACAATTTTACATTTAAACAACCATGACATGATTTAATTAAGAATGTCTACTGAAGAAACTGTAGAGTTTGTTTTCGTACTGTAAATCCCCATTTTCCATAAGACCTCTGTACCTTTATATATTACTCAGAAAGCATGCTTACAGTGTCTCAATATTCTTCCACAATATTTAAGTATTACTGCGCCCACTGGGGGGATCTTATAAATCCTTACAAATATCTAGAGGGTGAATGTAAGGAAGATGGGCCCAGGCTCTTCTCAGTGGTGTCCAGGTGACAGGACTAGAGGCAATGGCCCTAAACTGAAAAACAGGACGTTTAACCTCAATATGAGGAAATACTTCTTCACCATGAGGGTAACAGAGCACTGCAACAGGCTGCCCAGTGAGGTAGTGTAATCTCTGTCTCTGGAGACTTTCAGAAATTACATGGACTTGTTCCTGTGAGACCTACCCTGGTCAATCCTCCTCTGGCAGGGGGTTGGACTAGATGACCTTTAGAGGTCCCTTCTACTCCCCACCTTTCTGTGATTACCTATCCATCACAATTAAGCTTCCGGGTGCTCACTCTTTAAATCAAAAGAAAAGGGGAAAGTGTAAGGAACAGTAGGGAGGGCAGCACAGGAGCATGTGCCAAGGAATTTTCTTACATTGTCCTTCCATACTGAAAGGCGTCTCAGGTCTGCTGGTCTGACATACTTAATTGGAAATCAAAATAACTTTTCCATGTACATACACAGTGTGAGTCAGAGAACCCCATTTTATCTGTCACGTTATCTCCAGATGAAGAAATGCTGTCATTAGTTAGATGACTGTGCTTCAGATGAAATGAGTGGGCAATTGCTAATTGCAGCTCAAGGCTGAATTTTCTCACTGCCACCCTGCTGTATGGCAGATAGAAAAGGGAAATGATGTCACCATCAAAGCCATCACCAAAGCTCCAGCTCTCATGACTCCTATGCCCATGGAAGGGCCACAGAAAGAAGAGGTGAGAAAGAGCACAAACCAGCACTTCTGTCTAGAACATGGGAAATGCAGGAGTAAGTCTGTCTGTCCAAAGCTCTGTAGGAGGTCATTGGTTTCTTTCATTGTTTCTACTACCCATGGCTTTTAGTACATCAAATAATAGACTGATAGCCCAGATACTAGAACTGCGTGGTCTACAGAGCTTTATGTCTTAAAATTAGCAATTTATATTGGAAAATGAAGACTGAAAAATACGTTGATTTAAATACTCTTCTAAATACATGTCTGTAATTTACTGTGTATACAGTGTTCCTTTTTATGACAAAGTATTCTTGTACTTAATCTTGTTGTTTAGATTTCCCCAGGACAACCACCAAATTAATATATTCCTTATGGGAAAACACATGTTGGTAATAACACTGTAGACAAATTAGGTAGATAACCTGGAATCACAGTCAAAAGTAATCAGATCAGTGCTGAGTTCTAGGACAGATAATGGTAAGTTTTGCCTTCTGTAATATTTCTAAATCAGGTTTCCCTGTGTGACCTAAAGAAAGTATTGTAGAAGACTTTATACAGAGCACTCTTACTAGTAAAAAGAGATTGCTGAATGGAGAAAGAATAAACTTTTACATTAAACTTCAAAGCCTCATTCAAAATTGGCAGTCTCAGGCGGGGAAGGCTTTTGTGAGTTACAAATCAGGTCTAGCACTGGAAGAGTATAGAATGAGGAATGCATGAATGGTACTATATCTTCACTTCCATCTGCTTCTTTAAACTATAGTGAGAAACGTGTCTATCTGTTAACCAATGAAGCTTTCACCTGGAGCCACAGATAGCTAAGACTTAGAACAGTAAACCATGCAGTTCCCAGTCAGCCTGAATTTCCTGTGCTCCGTTATAGCCTGTTATGCTTGCTACAACCCATGAGCCACTCTAAATAAATCTTCCTCTGTTTTGTACTTAAAGTCTCTGGAAGTCTAGGACAGTTATGCTTTCCCTCCCTCATACATTTATAGCCTGATTCTTCTTTCTTTACAACAGTGTAAATAAGGGTCACTCCAATGGAATCAACACATTTGTGCTGATGTAAAAGAGGCATTTGAGATCTTTCAAGACCATCGCTCTGACTACCTTGAAAAAAAAATCTGTTATTGCCAGACGTCAGATGCTTACAAAACATTTATTTCAATATTAGATGTTAGTAGAAGTAATTCAAAGTTTGCTGATTTTTTCATTTCCATGTTCTTATAATCTACCTATTCAATATTTGCTTTTTTCTTATCCTTCTGAACAGACTGAAAAGGTTTTGTTCACATGAATGTATTTGCCCTGATACAGAGAAGTGACCACACAAAGCATGAATTAACTCAGTGTCTTATTTTATAATTAAGTGCCATCTAACATCTACACAGAGAAGAACATTTCTTAGTATGAGTGGGTTCTACAAAGATTATGAAGATCTGAATATGTATATTTATAGAAAGAAGATATTTTCTGCCATTCTTTCAAGTTCAGAAAACTACAATGGAAGAGAAAGTCTCAAACTGAAAGAGGGGTAATTGCTAGACATGACAGAAAGCTTTTTAGCCTCTCCTGACAGGTCTCCATGATCACCAAGAACCTCTGAGAAAGAGGGTGTCTCAAGCCACATTTGAGAACTTCCAACTTCATCCCAGCATTCCACAAGACTGCCATTGTATTATTTCTAAAACCAGCAGAACAAAAATGCCCCATGAATTATTCTTTTCAGTATAAAAAAAAGAAACTGCATTTTATAAAGTCCTTATAACATGGCTGTCTTGGTATATGACACCTTCCAGAGCACCTCTAAATAAGCATTTGGGAAAAGCAATCTGAGTAAATGGTTTTAAAGACAGGTTATTTATTTATTACACAAGACACAACTTCTCACATTATTGCCTCAAGTAAAATGAATGCTGATAATGCTCCTGTCTCTGAAACTGAACACATTTATATTAAAAATGTAGAAAGTACAGTATACACTGAGGTGCAATCTATTGACTATGTCAGTAATAGCAGCTTTTTCATTTTTCCCCTTGTAATAGAAGTCATTGCTTGCATTCAGAATGTATTGTCAAGCTTTATTAATCTCCGCACAGAGGCCATCCTGGGCCTTGAAAGCTATTGCTTTTTTTAAAGAGATGGTATTCTTTTTCTATGGCCTACTCAAGATCTATTTCAGATGTGTCATAAAAAGAAACCTCAAATTTCAGGACAACTTAACGCATAGTGATCAGCGATGTGGTTAAATCTCTCTTCCCTTCAAAGCTTAGAAACTATAATATTTTTCAATTAAAAAAAAAAAGTTTCTTTGCAGGCTGGCAATCATATTTTAAGATGCTTCTTTATCTCATTCTCAGATGAAAATTGATTATTAGACACTGAAGGTGATATTCTGAGCAGAGCTGAATGCATGATCTAGAGAAAAGATTAAGAACCATCCCTCTCTGAGCTCTGTAGAAGAGCAGTCATATTGATGTCTTAATTCCAGAGCTGAAATTCTGCCTCTAGTGAGATCATTGGGATCCTTGCTGTCTACAAGGTGTTTGGTCAAGGGTTTTTTTTTAAACCTATGAGGACATTAAGTATTTAAACTGCAAGTAATCCTAATATGACTTGGACTGCTCCACTGGTGTTGATCTGCTCCAAGGTAGGGAGGCTTTACAGGGGGATCTGAATGGGCTGCAGCAATAAGCCAAGGTCAATGGGATGAGATTCAACAGGGCCAAGTGCCAGGTTCTGTACTTGGGCCACAAGAATTCCCTGAAATACTACAGGCTTGGGGAAGAGTGGCTGGAAAGCTGACCAGCAAAAAATATCCTGGAGATTCTGGTGGATAGCTGGATTAATATGAGCCAGCTGGGTGGCCAAGAAGGTCAACAGCATCCTGGCTTGTACCAGCAGGACTAGGAAAATTGTTGCATCCCTATACTAAGCACTGGTGAGGCTACACCTTGAATCCTGGGTTCAGTTTTGGGTGAGGGGCTTGATCCTGTCCAAAGAAGGGCAATGAAGCTAGTCAATTTTCTAGAGCACAAGTCCTGTGAAGAGCATCTGAGGGACCTAGGATTGTTTACCTTTGAGAAAAGTAGACTTGGGGGAAACCTTCTTGCTATCTGAAAAGAGGTTGTAGCAAGGCAGAGATTGGTCTGTTCTCCCATGTAGCAAGCAGTAAAACAAGAAGAAAAGGTCTCAAGTTGTGTCAGGGGAGGGTTGGATTAGATTAGATATTAGGAAATTTTTCTTCATCAAAAGAGTTGAGAAGCTCTGGAACAGGCTACCCAGGGAAGTGATGGAGTTACCATCCCTGGCGGGATTCATATGTGTAGATGTGGCACTGAGGGACATAGTTTAGCCTTGACCTACCAGTGCTTGCTTAACAGGTGGGACTTAATGGTCTCTTCCAACTGAAATGATTATATGATCCCATGATTCTGAAATCAAAATACCAGATAAGCCTGTATTTACTCAGGAAGGGGGGACTTGTTATAAGTCATAACATCTGTATCATATATACACATGGCTTTTCTCTAAAGGGGCAGTATGCAATGGTGTAGGACACATCAATAACTCCTCAGTCATTAATTAGATTCAGACTTGTCATAAGCATAAATCCTCTATTTTGCATCATTCTTACAGTGCATGTCACATTAATTGTCTGACAGCGATTAAGGGATTGGAGACAGAAGATTAAGGCCTTATAACCATTTCAAATGCTGTTGGCCTTTCAACATTCCCCTGACCACCCTGCATCCTTGTTTCTGCACTTCTGTCAAAAGCTACTTTGTCAATTGATGTTCATGTAAAATCCTATCCAACTCTTACTGCTATGAATGAGGACCAAATATCAGCATGTATTACTAAAACACATAATTTTTTACGAGATGCTTGAATTGAAAATAATAATCTAGGAAAAGACACTAAAATATGAAAATAATTGTTCAATTGTTTTTGTGGCAAATGTTGATAGTCTGAATGACTTGTCTTTGGCACGACTATACACCTGTACTTCATGTTGTCTCTGGAGAAAGAAGTATTTTGTACCCTTTAGTAAGACAACAACAAAAAAATTATGAAGAGACTGGCAGTTTTGTGGATTTACATTCAGGTGGCATAGACAGGGTTATCAACTTGTTCTTACTACTTGGATATAAAACAAAATCACTCTACAGAAATACGCACTTGCTGCTGAAGCTCAGTTCCTGCAAAAGCTTAATAGTTTGTGTATAGCAAGTTAACAGCAACACTGAACAAGACTTCACTTGGCATCTTTCATAGAATCATAGAATGGCTAGGGCTGGAAGGAGCCTCCAAAGGTCATCTAGTCCAGCCCCCTAAAGTAAGAATACTGCAGGGTATTAGTTGAGGGGTCTCCCCAGAGCCTTCTCTTGCCCAGGCTGAACAACCCCAGCTTCTTCAGCCTGTCCCCATAGGAGAGGTGTTTCAGCCCTATGATCATCTTTGTCGCCCTCCTCTGGACCCACTCCATCAGGTCCATATCCTTCCTGTGTTGAGGGCTCCAGAACTGGATGCAATACTCCAGGTGAGGTCGCACCAGAGCAGAGGGGAAGAATCACCTCTCTCAATCTGGTGGCCACACATCTCTTGATGCAGCCCAGGATACAACTGGCATTCTTGGCTGCAATTGCACACTGTTAGCTCATGTACAGCTTCTAAACCACCAACATCCCCAAGTCCCTTTCTGCAGAGCTGCTTTCCAGCATCTCATCACCCAGCTTGTATTGATAGTGAGGGCTGTTCCGATCCAGGTGCAGGATCCTGCACTTAGTCTTGTTGAACCTCATGAGGTTCACCTGGGCCCACCTTTCCAGCCTATCCAGGTCCTCTTCTGATGAACTCATTTCCATTGGTTATCACCAGATTAAGTATTGCTTCCCCTCTGGTGGGGGTGTTTACTTCCTGACTCAGGATTTTGTCATCAAGGCACTCCAGGAGCCTCCTAGATTGTCTCTGCTTGCTGTATTACTTTTCCAGCAAATATTGGGATGGTTGAAGTCTCCTGGCAGGACAAGAGCCTGTGAACTTGATGCTTCCTGTAGTTGGAGTAGGAACACTTCATCAAGAGTTTCCTCTTGATAGGGTGGCCTGTAGTAGACTCCAACCACAAGGTTCCCCTTGCTGCCTTGATTTTTAATTCCTACCCATAAGCTTTCAACTTGCTTATGGTTATTCTTTAGGGATATCTCATCACATTCAATCCATTTCTTAACATACAGGGCAACTCCTCTACCCCTCTTTCCTCTTCTGTCCCTTCTGAATAGCTTGTATCCATCAATAGCTACACTCCAGTCATATGATTCATCCCACCATGTTTCAGTAATGGCCACTAACTATGTCATAGTCTTCTAGTAGCATGGTGGCTTCCAACTCCTCTTGTTTGTTGCCCATATTTTGTGTGTTCGTGTAGAAGTACCAGAGCTGGGCTGTTGGTCCTATCATCTTTCCAGGGAAACACCCCTTTATTCCATTAATATGCTTCTCTGATGCTTCCCTGTTAGCAGCTACTACCTGAAGGGTATTTGGGTCATCTCTGCAACACTTTGACTGCATTATTTTGTCCCCAGCATGCTTCTGGGCAGCAGGTTGAGAGCCCTTACTAGTCCCCCGTTGCTCCCACACTGTTGTGTTCTCCCATTGTCACATGGGAACCTGGTGACATTGTCCCCTTCCCCCTTCACATCTAGTTTAAAGCCCTCTCAATTAGTCCTGCAATCTCTTCCACAAAGACCCTCTTCCCCGTTTGAGAGAGATGTCTCCTGTTTGGTGTCAACAACCCTGGTGCTGCATAGATCATACCACTGTCAACCCAAATTTATGGTGGTGACACCATCCACGGAGCCATGTATTAAAAGACTGTATTCGCCCATTTAATCCAATATCTCTGCCATTGGTTGGAATAATAGAAGAGAATATTACTTTCACCCCAGAATCTCATATCACTTGTCCCAAGTCTCTAAAGTAATTTTTGATTGTTCTAGGACTACCAGTCATTATATCTTCTCCTCCTACATGGAAGATCAATAATGGAGAGTAGTCTGTAGAGCGTACCAGGCTAGGAACTTTCCTAGTGGCATCCCTTACCCAGGCTCCAGGTAGGAAGCAGACTTCCCTGTGAGAAGGGTCTGCCCAACATATTGGTCCTTCTGTTCCTCGTAGAAGTGAATGCCCCACAACTATCATTCTCATTTTTCTCTTTGTTGCACTAGTCCTAATTCTAAGGGCTGGCTGACAGGCCCTGGGCAACTGAGCAAATGGACTAGTGTATTACTACTCCTCTCTATCCTCCTCCACCTGATCCTCAGTTACTAGTGCCTTGTATCTGTTGTGCATGGGCAGCTGATAAGATTGACAAGATCAGGAGGGGGCTCTCCCACTTCTCCGGGAAGGACCTGCTTCCACTCACTCCCATCTCCTAGGTCTCCTCCTTTACCCATTTTTTCTAGATAGCAAGACAAAATGGAATAATCTAGTTCACGTGCAGCCCTCAGTTGCTGCCCTTCCTTTTGGGATAATATAGCCTGGCTCCACCTGTCTATCTCCCTTTCACAATCCCATATAGTCCTTAGTCTTTTAATTTCATCCTTTTGTTCAGCCACCATGCTGAGCAGATCATTCACCTGTTCACATCTGACAGGCATCATCTCCAACACCCTCATTACAAGAGCCAGGCTCCTGCATTCTCTGCTGGATGCCCACATGCTTGCCTGGGGTCTCAGTCTGTGTGCCCACAGTTTTCCTAGCCACAGGAATTGCCTGAATTGCAACCATGGCTAGACCTTTGGAAGTAACTTCACAGGGTAAGGGGACACACCTGGACAACCCACTTGGCTTTGTGCTTGAGCTTGTCTGGTGCACAGGGATCTCTGATCCCTGCGATCCTGAGGTGTTTAAATTTCCCGCAGTGTGTGCGGCTCCGCCCCCGCCTGTCCCCGCCTCCCTCAGAAGAGAAACTGGAAGCCGGAAGCTTCCAGTTAAGTCACTGTGGAAATTAAAAGAGAAAAAAAAGTCAACTCCAATAGTTAAGTACGGAGACTTCAGTCCTGATATGATGTGTGCAAAATAAAATGTAAACCAGATGCAACTATTGAAATAAAAACCCAGCTCAAACTCTGTGAATTGCAACTGAAATTTGATAATCCAACAAACATTTATACAATAACTTTTATAGGGTTTTTTAGGCTTGATTTAAAAGTTTTCTTTGAAAAAGATGAAGGTAGTTTCAAAGGCTTAATTGCAAGAATCTAATTAAAAGCAATGTGATAGAAGCTATTATTGTGTCTTAGTGCAAAGCTGGCTAATTGGAAGAACTCTGTAGGACAAAATAATATGATGTCATTATACTAAAAGACAATAACTTATTACTAAGTTGACAGCTTCCCATTTAATAAATTTATTTGTAATATCTTTGAGGGTGGATGTTACTGATAGAGTCAGTTCAATCATCCTACTATCCATGAATGAGCTTCAACTTTCTTGTGCCACTGCTTTTATATAGGTGACACTAAAGGTATGCAATAATCTGTTATAATATGTTTAAAATATTCCAATTTTATTTTATGGTACACACCATATATGTCTCAAATATTGCCACAGTTTACTGTATTTGTTCATTTTTACACATTCTGCAAACATAGAACCACACAATCATAGAATGTTAGGGGTTGGAAGGGACCTAGGAACATCATCTAGTCCAACCCCCCTGCCAGAGCAGGATCACCAAACTAAGTCATCCAGGAACGCATCCAGGCAGAACTTGAATGTCTCCAGAGAAGGAGACTCCACAACCTCCCTGAGCAGCCTGTTCCAGAGCTTTGTCACCCTCACTGTGAAAAAGTTTTTCCTTGTGTTGACCCTAAACCTCTTGTGCTCCAACTTGCACCCATTCCCTCTTGTCCTGTCATTGGATAACACTGAGAAGAGTCTGGCTCCATCCTCCCTACACTCACTCTTAACGTATTTATAGACATTGATGAGGTCCTCCCTCAGTCTCCTCCAGGCTAAAGAGCTCCAGCTCTCTCAGCCTATCCTCATAAGGGAGATGCTCCACACCCTTCATCATCTTGGTGGCCCTGTGCTGGACTCCCTCCAGTAGCTCTCTGTCCTCCTTGAACTGAGGTGCCCAGAACTGGACACAGTATTCCAGATGGGGCCTCACCAACCCAGAGTAGAGGGGGAAGCGAACCTCACTCAATCTGCTAACAAAACTCTTCTTAATGCATCCCAGGATGCCACTGGCCTTCTTAGGCAAAAGGGTGCATTGTTGGCTCATGGTCATCCCCCTGTCCACCAGGACCCCTAAGTCTTTTTCCCCAGAGCTACTCTCCAACAGATCAGCCCCCAACCTATATTGATACATGGGGTTGTTCTTCATCAGATGCAGCACTCCGTACTTGCTCTTGTTAAATTGCATTAAATTTCCCCCTGCCCACCTCTCCAGCCTTTCCAGGTCATGCTGTAAACAATTTGAGGAAGCTGCACAATCACAACCATTAGTCCTTGTAGGTGACTTCAATCTGCCAGATATTTTCTGGAAGTTGAATACAGCTATAAGGAAGCAGTCCAGGAGGTTCCTGGAGTGTGTGGAAGACAACTTCCTGATGCAGCTGGTGAGGAAGCCAACCAGAGGAGGCTCTCTGCTGGACCTTCTATTTACCAATAGAGAGGGACTTGTAGATGGAGTAAAGGTTGGA
>JANHGL010009648.1:111358-142051 GCA_024611195.1 Ceyx melanurus | reverse complement strand
TGGTCAGTACAAGGTCCAGCATCACTCCTCTCCTTGTCGGCTCCTCCAACACCTGCATTAGGAAGTTATCATCAATGTTCTGGAGGAACCTACTGGACTGCACGTGCCTGGCTGTGAGATTTCCCAACAAACATCCAGGTAAAATAAGTCTCCCATGACAACCAGAGCCTGTGATTTTGAGGCTACTTCCAGCTGCCTGTAGAAGGCCTCATCAACTTCCTTATCCTGATCAGGTGGCCTGTAGTAAACACCTGTAACAATGTCTCCCATACTAGTCTCCCCCTTAATCCTTACCTACAAGCTTTCTCCCTGCTCCTTATTGTCCCCCAGGGAGAACTCAATACACTCCAATTGCTCTCACATAGAGAGCAACTCCACCAACTTGCATTGTCAGCCTATCCTTCCTAAAAAGGGCATAGCCATCCATGACAGTGTTCCAGTCATGAGAGCTGTCCCACCATGTCTCAATGATTGCAATGAGATCATGGTCCTGAGATTGCACACAGATCTCTAGTTCTAGTTTGTTCCCCATGCTGTGTGCATTCATGTACAGGCATTTGAGTGAGTTTGTAATACTATAGTACCTCCTGACTGTTACTAACCCTGAGGCAGTAGTGGAGCTGGCACAATACCCCACAAATGTCCAATTTATTTCCTTAAAGTCACGTTTTCCCCCTTTCCCCCTTCAAATCTAGTTTAAAGCTTGATCAATGAGCCCACCCAATTCTTGGGACAGAAGCCTTCTTCCCTTCATCTGATGCCTGCAGACCAGGTGTATGATGCACAATCAGTGATGTTTTATTTTCTTCTACTATTAGTACTCCTGACAATGAAAGAGACTTTGGTAACATATGTAATATACAATTTAAGGTCATCAAGACATATGTGCACATATATAATTCATGTAGTTTACATCTAGACATCCACACTATAGGTATATCACCCCAATAAATCAGAAGAATTATTTTTTTTTATTACCACAGATACTACTGTAACCACTCAGCCTTATGGTGCCCAATGTTGAAATGCTATGCTGTTACATGGCTTTTCAGTTTTTTGTTCTTCAAGCTTGCCCTTTCCTTTTTCGTATTAAACACTGGTAAAAAAAAGGGAAGAACAAAATCTTCTTATTGCTGAAGAACAGGCAGAAAGAATCCTGATACTCCCCTACTGAAGTCCCAAGGCAGAAGTGACAATTTTCTGAAGAACAAAAGGAAAATATTGCTCTAAGCTTCAGAGCTGACTCTCTGGACTGAAAGCTGTGTCTTAACTTGCTGCAAATTAATGCACTGGGCAAATTACCCCACGCCAAAAAGACAAGAGAAAAGGCTTAACTGACATTCATACTCCACATATCCCAGTTGGAATTGTTAGCAGTTGTTTTGTGGCAAAACCGGTAATATCTTAATAAGAGCATAGAGCTGGAAATAAGAGAGAAATTTGCCATCTCATCTCACATCTTTCTAGGATCGCTTGAAAAAAAACCAAACCCAAAACGTGTAGCACAGGTGGTGTTCTTCAAAAATGGAAAGAAATCCATTGTGGGAAAAAGAAAATTGTAAATCTGGACTTCCTTAGAGCATCTGTTCCTTTCTCATTGTATCTGTTCCAGTCCCAGATGAACAAGGTTTTATTTTCTTGATCAAAAAAACCCTCAAAACAGTATTCAAGAATAGATACTCCTGTCATGATTAGTTCTGTAGTTATGCAGATGCTATAAATGATAAATCCTTCTGGTTTTGTATTTTGTTCTTCTAGTTCACTTTATATTTGACTCTTCCTTTCCTTAGCATCAGTAATAGCATGGTGCTTTCTCTGCTTCCTTGCCTACGTATAATGTTGCTATTTCTCCTTTCTCTGAGGAGTGCAATGTAATCTGACCTCCCACCTTTTAAATCTCAAACCTCCTACTCCATTTATCATCTTTATTTTTGTTAGTTGTTGCTACTCTACCTCTCAAGCTGTGTCATGTTTCCATCCCTTCCTTCTCACTGGAAGAATCTGCTAACATGATATCTCATTGTTATGCTTATCTATTTTTACACCGTAATTATTTCAAACCTTTAGCAGGTTAAATAACAACCAAAGCACAGAAAAAAATACTATGTTAGCCATAGAGAGCTCTTTAGATACAAGTGAGTGGCACAAATTAAACAGAAAATGGCCTTGACTACAGTAAACAAGCACATTAACACAATTTTAGTTTCTTGAGACAGATATAATTCTCAGCCTCAACTTTTAACCACCCCTCAGAGTCACATCTACTTAGACATTTTTTTATTTTTTTTTTTTTAAATACAGACATTGTACAACCAGGATCAGATAAGATTTAGGAGTAAATAATTATCTTAGTTAATGGCTGTGTAAGACAACTTGGGTTTACATGCTGCAAGGCCAAGCACCAGCATGATCTCTTTGCCTGATGCTGGAACCTAAGGAGCCCCTGCTGGCCAAGCAGTCATCAGGTAAAAGCAGCTGTCTTAGATACTGCAGATTTTGGGCTGGGCTGATGCTCTGACATGCAGAGTTACAATTTTCTGACCCTGCTTTTTCTGGAGTTTTATATCTTTTTATTTCAATACTTGTCCCTTAAACCCCAGGTTTATTACAATTATTTAATGATTTCACTTCTACATTATTTATTTCCTCGTATTGCAAGCCCTTTGCTTATAGACAACCTCACAGCTCAATGTCATTGTGGGGTTTTTCAGTAAAACGAAGCCAGTCACACAGTTGTGCCTCGTCTTTCAGTGAGACATCCAAACGCCTGGGACACAGGTCACAACCTGAGCTCAGCATTATTTAGATTTACAACCTTCTTGTGTCATGAATACTATTCAACATTTTTCTTGTCTTTATGATTAGAAAGCTAGACAGTTTATATTTTCTCAAAGTATTGAATTCCTATTTTCAAGTGTCCACTCCAAATAGGCTTTCTGCTCGTTTCATTTGTTTCATTAAAATCAATTTGACATCAGGATTTTATATTGCAAGACCAAGTCAACCTCATAATATTGCCACAGAATAACAACAAACTGTTGAAAGTTGCTATTGCCATTCCTTCCTTGTAGTAATTAGTAACTAGTGTTTTGCATTATGGCATTATTTAAATTCAATAGCTTGACAGACTTGCTGCATTATTAAACCTTTTACTCTTGGGGCCTCTATTTCAATTTCTGGTTGTGCTGAAGAATCTGCACAATGTTCTCCAATGTCAAGTGGCAATTTTCTGAAGTTCATTCTTATTGGTAAGAACCAGTACACCCTCACTGATAGTGAGTTCATCTGCTTCAAGGAAAGAAGAAAATGATTAGGGTTAAATTCCCTCTGGCCTTCATTACAAGAACAGATAGGAGGTTTCAAGTTGGTAACTTCCACTATTTAAATATATTTAACTTTAGCAACAGAAGGGAAACAACTTGAAAAGCATGATGATTATTTGTGTCCCTGTTGCATACATTGTCTCGAATTGGGCTTTCAAAGGGGATTGGAAGAGTACTTTAGAGAACTGCCTTTATTCATCTCTAGTAAAGCAGTTGAAACTAAAATACGGAGTCAATTCGTGATGAGATCCCCAATGCAATGTTAACAGGGGACTTTTGGGCTACTGACAAGCAACAGGAGGAAAATCTTCCCTTCACACAAAGCAAACTCAGTGTCTACTGAACCCAGCGAGATCATAAGGCTTCTGCCAAGAAAAAGAACACCTTGGTGTGCTTGCATTTATAATGTGTAATACATTATATATTTACAGATACTTCATACTGATTTTATACAAAGCACAAATGCATTCTTATGCCGCCACTCTTCTCAAAGAGATGCTAATTATTCGTAGGGACTGGTTACAGCAACTGCACAGGGCAAGATGTGTCAGAGATTATGTGATGGTTGGGAATGTCGATGAGCCCCCTGCTGTGATAATGATCTATCTTATTTCGGGGATGGGAAGGGACAAAGAAAACATACCGTTTCATTAAATACAGTAAATTATTTAAGGATAGAAAAATTTTTCCTCCTAGTTTCCTTTAAAATAGTTGTATGGCTGTAAAGCTAACAGCAATTCCTACCTCATTTTCTAAGATAGAAGCCAGAAAAATTAAAACCTATTTTTTATTTATTATGCCATAATTCCTTATTATCTTGTCCTTTCATAGGAAAAAAAAAAAAAAAGAAAAGAAAAAAAAAGAAAAAAAGACTGCAACTGCATTAATTTTGTATTTGTCTGTTACTAGAGTAATCCAGATATGAGAAGAGTACTAGCTCCACCAGTAATTCCTAAAAATATGTGTTTTAAGAACATCCCTTGAGTTGTGACTGTACATGGATATGTATACAGATGAACAAAACTAGCAGATATTATGAGTAAAAGAAAAACGAAGAGATTGCTTTGATCCTTCAATCATAAGCTTCTAAAATGAAGCTTTTTTTTTGTTAAAATGATAAGGTAATTTTCAGCTCTTACAGTAAATATCTATGATCACCCTTGAGGTATCTCTCAACACCCCCAGCTACATGTTGCTGCAGATGAAGTTTCCTCCAGTTCAGTTCAGTTCTACCTGTTAATATTTAAAGATATTTCTACTCTTCAGAAATTTGTCTGCATTTTTTTTTCCCAAAATGTGGAATATGTTTGCCAGTGTTTCCAAAGGTGGTACAGTACAGCATGTTTTCATAATGTCAGATCCTCCCCTTGCTTATGGCTGACTATTCACACTACTCCCTCCTCTCCCCCAGGCATCCCCCTGGATATTTGAGATTTGGGTACATTAGCAGACCAGGAACAGTAACACTGAAAACCAGGAGATTCTGTAGAGATAATCCCTAAGACAGTCCTGTCACAGGCTCATTATGAAATAAGCATTAGCTTCAAAATGGAGAACTATACTGTTAACTACAGTAGAAGAGAAAGTCACATTTGCATAAGCAGCATGGAATATCCTGGATTTTACATTAACAGAGAATGATTTAGACAATTGACTAGTAATACAGGATCTGTGTCCCTTCAGGTGCAGCAGACATTGCAGTAACTGCATCACTAGACTTAAGCAGGCCAAAGGCATGAGAATGATACAGACACCAAGACCCGCTCACCATTGGGATGTTGATGCTTCTTGCAAGCTCTGTGAGGACAGGAGGAATAGAGCTGCTGTTGTCTGCCTTTTACAGAGAAGAAAACAACTTAAGGTTCCAAATATGTCAGTTTAACATTTTCCTAGGCAGTAAATCAACTTCAAAAAGATGTAAATAAAGTCACATTAAATGAAGACCCACCAAAAAAGTAATGTCAAACATGAACATAAGACAAAATGCAGAGTATGCTTATTATACAAATATGCAGAATAGGCTGTTTATTAAAATTCTGGTTTCAGGGAATATACTTTTTCTTCAATATGGGGTTGACCAGATTTTGTACCTAATCTGATTGTTACTGTGTGTGTTTTACTTTGAAAGGAACTTTTGATAGATTTTTGATCTTTTTCTTGCTCTCAGTCATATGCTCCCATGTGCCACTTTCAGAAGAGTCAGTCTGAATTACACTCATTGGACATAGGCAAGAAGAGGAAACATAAAGAAAAAGATATATCAAGCAATTTTAAGGACTAATGAAAACAAAACTAAACAAAAAAGATGTCTCAAGGTGCATAACTGCAAACATACAATTTTGTGAAATTTACCATTACTATATTTTCCTGTTACAGCAGGAAAAATAATCAGATCTGTTACCCACCCCTAGGAAAGTAACACTTCAGTGATATGTAGTCATTAAAAAAACTTCAATGCCATAATGTGCCAGAATGCAAAATAAGCTACATCTATGATGAAATTATTAGCTATATCTTACAAGTTCTAAGCTTAGGAGCTTCAAGGTTCTCCCTGGTCTGGGCAAAGGTATGACATCCATGAAGCATAGGACGAGAAAGGCTTATGAGGGGCTGAAACACAGAAAGTATCTAGAGAACTTCAGAGTTTACAGATACAAGACTGCTTTCTGTGGCCTATATTTGGGAAACTTGCTACTCAAAATCCATGAAGGAAAATAATCCCTCATCCGAGACCTTCTGCAGATTTCCAAAGAACACAGGTTTCCCTGAACAAATTCAAGAAAGCAAACCAAGAAGCATTTCTGCTGAAAAACAAAGAAACCAGAAAAAGCTTCAGCTCTTTGTCAAACTATAGCCCCAAAATAGAAGCATTCTTGCTGGGACTTGTGCCACAAAGGACTTAGAGAATACCCGATCTTGCAGTGTGGTTCATCACTGTTTCCTGCACAATGTTGTGGTAAATTTAGGTTATTTAATTAATAAATTAATTTGTAAAAGTAAATTAATTGCTGTTGCTGGTTCTGTCCTCTAAAATAAAATCACAGAAATTTCAGTTACTGACTGAGAGGATCTCTCTGAAAGTGCTGTGCTACTACTTTAATTTGCAGTTTATCAATCTGCTCCATAATCTATATAAGACATTTTCTTGAAAATTGCCAGTGACCTATTTCATAAATAAAATGCACCGTGGGTTGAAAGATGGGAAGGAAGAAATAAATAGAAGGTGAAAGCAAAACATTATAGGCTAAGAATAAACATTCACTAATAAACACCATCTGGCAATGAAAAGGAGGGGTCTGAATTAAGACCTTTCTAAGACAACTTTTCTAAGTGATGGACATAAAGAAACGTAACTAGTTTCAAAACAATTTGACATATATTAACGGTGGTGTGTGATTTGGTTGGCTGCACCACTGAAGACCATAAGATGCATGGCTGAGGGTATCCCCTTCATTTCTATGATGTGATACTTAAATCAAGCATTTCACTAGAAAAATAACCTTTCTGTTTTATGTAATCTAAGGCATTTTTCTTATTGGTTTGAACATTGTCAGAAGTCTATACATATACTGTTATGTGCTAAACAACAGAATAATTTGTCCTAGGCTTTTTTTCCTGGAAAACAACAAACAAACAAACAAACAAAAACAACAACAAAAAACAACAAAAACAAACAAACCAAAAATAAAAAAACAGGGGAAAGAAGAAACTTAAAGACCCCTCCACTCTTGCAATGTTATCTTACTGAAACCTTGCAGCAAAATTTTAAACACAATAGCTGTCATTTACCAGATTCTCCAGTACTCTTCTAAGGCCAGATAAGATGAATACAGAAATCTCTAAGGACAGTATATAAACTGCACTATAAATGGGAAAATGTGAAACAGAACTCATTAAAATACATCAGTAGCTCTACTACCAGCTTAGAATGAATTGAATGAGGAGAAAATCCTGTGCAGAATTTACTGAACTGCTGCTGGCAGGCAGCAAAAGGCTCACCATGTGCAAAAGTGATAACTGGTGAGACTGCAGAAGGCCTCTTGGCGATTTAAATGCATAGGCTGCAAACAATTCAGACTGATTCTCCACAACGATTTTTAGTGTTTTATTTCATTACTTTCTGCAGCAAATGTTGAGGAACAGAAGGGTAGCTACATTTAAAAAAAAAAAAAAAAAAAGCATCAGCACCCTTGATCCCTGCCTGAAAGTTTGACTGAGGCATCTCGACACTTAAGTTGTGCTCTTGCAAGAATTAAAAACATTGCTATGATCACAGCATGTTCTGCCAAGGTTGCTGGTGGTAAATGAGACCCTCAGGTAAGGAAAGCATAAACAAAAATGCTGAAGACCTATTTAGCTTTACATAACCTTCCAGTCTTTACATTCTCTGGAATATTGAGGCAAAATTAGACTATGAGTTAATCAACCAAAAACCATTCAGTGAACTAATGGCAAAACCAGATTTCACATCCTGAAATTCTGAATCATTATCCCTTGAAACATTTGTGTGCACAACAATAATGGACTCTGGTATCTTTCCTCAGCATATAAATACCAAAAAGAGCATGAATTTAGATACACAAGTATTTGCAAAACACATTTGCTGTGGGTTTTTTTGTCCTAGACATCTAACATGTTCAGATATCTTAGGAAAATTACTGGGCAAAAGTAAATTGAATCCAACAGGCCTGGTTTTGATGATTTCAAAGTTTTGCCAATAAGCAAATAGATAAATAAATCATGCCTACATCTGATCCAAATGGCCACATCATCAAAAGCCCTTAGGGAAGCGTAGAAGAACAACAGATGTTTTTCAAATAAAAGCCTGTTTGCTCCACTGTATCAACAGATCTTTCAAATGAAAACTATGAGTTCAAATTAAACACCATCTTATAAAAGATTCTTGTTGAATAAAGCATGGATTCAAATATCAACAACCTTATCTAAGGCAGTGTATCCAGGTATCCACTGCCCAAGCCCCACCACAGCAAGGGTAATAGCTGTGCTGCTGCAGCCAGTTCCAGACACTGTGCGATAGCAAATCCTAAAGATACTCCAAAATAAATTTACCTAATCCCCAAACAGAATGAGCAAACTTAGCAATAATTTTTGTGCTATAGTGTTTCTTTTATCACTAGTAACGCAACCGAGCTACCCCCAACGTTTTTAATTTGCTATAGCACTTCCTCGATGCCTTTCTTTGCACACAGCTTACTCCTCAGACTACAAGAGTGAACACTTCACTGTTTACCACCAGCAGCAATGCTCCTGAAACTTTTCAGCTGGAGAACATTAAAGTCTTCTGACAAAATCCAGACCATCTTCTGGATTTTCATTTCCAATCAATTAAAATTATACTATATTTTGAAAGATAATTCATGACTGCTACTTTCTTTAGCCATACTTGCTTTGCCTGTCTGATTTTTTTTTTTCCTGTTTATTCCGTACATTTTATTGGCCTAGATACTTCCACTAATTATCTTAAGATATTTCTATCCATCATGGACCATTTAGAGGTGTTTCTCAAGTTCAGTTCTCCCATGTAAGAGCAGATATTTTTGTAAATGAGATAGACAAATGTCCATGGGCTTTTTAAGAGTTTCAAATGTTGCACACAGCAGTAATGTACACAGGCAGCTAAAACCATTAGTATTATGTGCAGCTTTCTTCGTATTTTTCCTGTAACAAGCACAAAATATGATAAAGGGTTGAAATTAAGGGAACAGAGCTATGCTTTAGATAATTATGATTAGAAAAAAAAACAAACAGCAAAAGAACACAACAAATTCATAACTGCCATCTGTCACAGTCTAAACTTTGACTAATGGGAGGGGTAGTAAAACACCAGCATGACTTGGGCATATACCAACATACCATGTTGTCAGTCCCTTCTCGGAAATTCTTCCAGCAATAATACTTCTGGGAATAACACTAATTAGTCACCAATCAACATTACCAGCTCTGTAACAGTGTTCCCAGAAACAGCATCTTTCTGTAGTCATACTTCCAGGAACAATACACAGGATGTTTATAGAAGCAGGTAAAAGAGGTAATAGGTACTTAAACACGAGGCCAGGGAGCCCTGGCTCTTAAAAGCTTGAGACTTTCGTAAATCCTGTTCTTTTGAAAAAAACACTTAGGAGTATTTTTTAGCAGAAAACATTACTATTGATTAAACTGAAACTATTTTTATCGAATAAGGCTCCTGTGAGCATGAAGCACAAACCATTTTTTGTGTTATATAGCATACAAAAACAAGAATACTGTGACTGATCCGTTTACTCTGGTGTAATGAAGCCTTTGGCAGCCAACCTGGAAAAGACAATCTGCTTTGCATCCTTTACCAACATAAACAGATACCTCCTTTGGTTTCATTAATAGGGTTATAGGATTTGGACTCCGATGACAGTTTGAAATGTAAACAGGAAGGTTCTGGGATACTTAAAAGGCAGAAAACAGTTCAAGGGCATTGATTTTATAGGGAGTTAGGTCCATAACTTGGTTAGGTACCTTATGAAAGCCCAACTGCTTCACAGCTAGATGCTCAGGCAACAGGACCTGGTTCAGTAATTAAAGCTGTTACATAAATTCCTGAGCATTTTCTCAATGCAATGGAACTCCAAATACCTGCACAAACTCAGACATTACTTCTAAGTCACCACATACAAATGCAATCTCTTGACTTCTGAAGTTAGTTTGGGCTTTTCTCTGCCTTCCAGGATCAAAGAATGATAAGAGAATGGTGTTTAAATAGCAGTGAATTTAATTTGACTGCTACAGATTAAGGTAAAAGTCACTGTACTGTAGTTTATTCACAGTCTCTTAAAATCAGATGAAGCATTCAAATTAGCACTTACGTTGGAATACAGCATGGATGCTAATGTAAAATGAATCCTTTACAAGTTTATATGGATTTCCTCACATAGATACTGTAATAGATTTCCTTTTTCAAGTAGACCTAACTGCAACTTGAAAGAAGAATATTCCATTAAATAGATACCTATATTACCACAATTAATCATAATTACAGTATTAACTACCTCATCAAGCATTTTGTGGGGGAAAGGACTGTTTTATAAGCAGTGTGTAGAAAGGAATTCATACAGTTGTACAAATTATCCTTTAAAACAATTTAAAAAAAAAATAATTCAGATGCTTGCTCTGCTTTTTCCAGCAGATATTGAAAGCAGTTTTAATAAAGTTGAACCACATTCTGTTGTAGTTTCACCACTAAAATACTTATATTTTGATATAAAAACACAGAAAATTTGCTTCACCCAGGATTTGTAACAGAGCATCAAAAATGAAGATAATTGTGAATTATAAAATCGTTCATTGAGTCCAATTATTCACATTAGCTTTGTAACTTGGAGAAATGATCAATAAAAAAGGCTACCATAAAACCTTTACTTGATTCCAAGTGTAGGTGGTATCAAGGATAACTTCAGTATCTGTGCCACAAGAATGCTGAAGAAATTGCTTGGGGAAAAAAATCCTGCAGAATGCATGTACTAATTTTCATGAAGGCAATGAGAATTTACTCACTTGACTCCTGGCTTAATGGAAAATGAAAACATTTTGGGTTATGTGTCTGGCTGACGTTCAGAAGATATCCCTTCCACATCAGTGCTTTTCTTATTGACCACAGTCCAACAGAAACCACAGCAACAAAATGAAAGTGGAAGCAATCAAAGCTAACAAGAGTTTATTTCTTAGCCCAGTAAAAGAGAAGGGAGAGTATTAGATTGAACTTCTGTTGGTTTTATCAGCAGTGACTACAAAGAGGCCAAAATGTTTTGGCATTCATTAGACAATAAAATATTGCCAAAATATTGTATCTAGAAGACCCATTGAGTATTAGTTATCAGAGCATGTACTTAGTACTCTCCCTCTCCCCCCTTCCCCTTCTGGAATTTTTGTGGTGTTTTCTCTCTATGCTTGTTAGAGAGAAAGGGAGGACCAACATGTTTTAAAGATTACTGGCTTCGCAGACTGTAAAAGGAATGACAGCTCACATCCCAAAACTTTATTCCTGCCTCTTTATGAAGACTCAATGTTCTCTAGAGGTTCCTTCCAATCCCTAACATTCTATGATTCTATTAAAGAGAAACATATATCTATGCAGTCTCCATTCCCTCATTTGCTGAAGACAAAATTAAATACTGCTTAAACAAAAGAAAACCCACACCAAGCAAATAACCCCTCACAAGCCATAAAATTTTGGTCAAAGACATTATGGCCCTTACACAGCAAGAAACATCATATTTTTACGTTCACAAATGCTTCCAAGTGACTGCCAATTACTGGACATAAAAATGAGTTTAAGTCAACCTGATAGGTATTTTGAGATAGAGGATGTGAAACACTGTAAATGATAACAGATTCAAGATAGTCAATGTCTGCTTTTCAGACCCTTTCTTTCAGACACTTCTCTGTTTCCCCAGTTCCACTCCCTTCATTCTTTGTGAGGAAATATAATGTGAAGAAAACCATGTATGCCATTTTTATGATACTTTAAAATGGCTTTTTAATTGAAATCATTCTAAACAACTATTAGAATGTTCTGTAAACGTAAAAAGAAATCTTTTCACATCAAATTCTATTACCTAGGTAAGATGGTCAAAGAACATATATAATATTAAGATGTGGTATATACATTAGAAACTAATAAAATATCAGATACTTATGAAAAAACAGCCTGTAGATCTCATTATAAGTATAAGCCTCTCTCCAGATTTCTAAAGTTTTTAGTAATGTTGGATTATGTGTCTACACTTATTTCCAGAGCAGAAGGAGAATGAACATAGAGCAGTACTGAAGACAATACTTTCTGAGAATGTTGTTTCACAGTTGCAGCTTAAGCTCAACTAAAACACTAACAAAGAATTGTTATCAGATGTCAAGTAGTGGGATACACCTGTCAGGCTGATAACAACCTTCAGATCCGGACCTGCATCAGACTCCAGTGTCAAGCCAGGACCAGTACTGCAGCAAAGCCCAGGAGGAGAGGTTTCTTTTCTGCTTGAAACTTCACAGTGTGTGATCAGCAAAATTGGAGTGAGAAGTACGTGCAGCAATCAGCTGATCACAGCCCCTGGGTTAGCAAAGCTGCATGGACTTGACCCATACCTGCTCTTCAGACCTCCACTGGGTAACGGAAGGTCTCACGTGTGGTAGAATTACAGTGTCCAGAACACATTTGATTAGGCTAGTCCTCTACTAGAAATTTGAGCATGTTTTTGCATTAGCAACACCATTAAAAAAACTGCATTCACTGTAATGTATTTCCTTGCTCTTCTCTAAGAGAATTAAAATACAGTCACTCATGTTAGGATTCTCAAATGACTGTGACAACAAAGTAAGATTAATAAGTGCTGCCAACAACTTGCCAAAGTAAGTCATCCAGCTAATGTTACGGAGAATGCTTCTGCCAACCCATTGGAGACAGGAGCACATTTCAGAGATTGTTTCTTTATTCTGTGTCAGTATATTCAGCAAAGATCCTGGGCCAGAAACAGAGATAAGAAATGGAGGTGTAAATTACAGACTAATAAATGAGAGAAAGGCCGAGTAAATTGGCATAAGGTGAAAAAAATTCATTTAGAAACTTAATTTCTGAAAAAGGCCTTGACATGGAATGTAAGACCCATGATGGCCCTCTGGCATGGTGTGTTGAGACATTTTTAAACTGATACTAGGACTCTTATTTATGTATCTCTAGTTAGAAAATTACATACTTCCACGATTTCTAAGTGAGCATCTAAAGATTTATGAAAGTATTTACTAAAGACTTGTATGCCTTAACAGCCACACATAAGATCAAAATTGCAAACATGCAAGTTGCTCAGCAGAATGCAAATATAAAGGGTATGTACAAAAGGGAGGAAAAAAAAGAAAAAGGCTATTGAACTAACAGCATTATAAACTTCAGAGTATTTTTTTTTTCCCCTGGTACAGATAGCTTTTAAGGAAACACATATGTCACTTTGACAATGCAACTACACACATTTTAACCAAAACTTAATAAAAGAAGAAAAAAAATCAACCTATTCAGTGAATAATAATGGGAAAGTATTTATTTAACCCCTCACACAATGAAGCCCATGTGCCTACCATTGGGCTATTCACACATAAATTGTATTTAATGGCTTCCTGTTAATATGCTTTAGTTATATATTGAAACCCCAGCAATCTTAAACGTCAAGCATCCTTGTTCCTCTACTGCCATCAAACTGAGCAGTAACAGAGTCACTCGGGAAAGTACATTTGACCTTGAAGATTTAAATATTGATTATCCCACCACATCACAAAAATAGGTATCAAATCCCCTATAATTTTTCTTAGGTGAGAGGCAGTAATAGACCTTTCATTTTAATAGTTTAGAACCAATAACATTTTCACAAGACTCTAATAGAAAGTTGTGGTTCATTTAAATAAAACCAAGATCTGTTTTTTGCAATGGTCCTTTGGCACAGAATGTTTTTTGTGAAGACAAGAGACAATAAATTATCAATAAATGAATACATTTTCATTCGGAAAAAAACATAAAAATTGACAGAGCAAAGCCTTAGTTCACACGGAATCCATTTTTTAATTGTGTTTCACCAACCTTAAACATTTTAACTAATAAGCAATTCAGAAACCTCTCAAGAGCATATACAGCATGCAATAGACAGGTTTATTGATATACACCTTATTCTGTAGGAATATCTCTATTTCAAAAGATGGCAAGTCCAGTGTACACAATATTTCTAGGTGATTTTCCAAGCTTTGTGCTTTAAATTGACTATAGTGGAAAATGCACCACATAATGTAATAAAATATTAGTTTGATTGTTATCAACTGTCATTTTAGACATTATGCGGAAACAATTAGTTTTTTTGGACAAAAGGACTATCATGCAAATCTGTCTAATGAAAAAGCTTCCTCTGAGCCAAAACTATTATAAAAAAGAAAGCTCCCTGCCAAGTCCTGTTCCAGCTCCTGTCACCCTCCCTTCAGAAGGAAATCAAACGCCCTCGCATTTAGTAGCCTAAGCAGCCTCTACAGCTGAAAGCTGTCCTAATGTCGCACCTCATCCTGTGACAGCTCAAAGAATGAGAATTCCAACTCTACTGAAATCCATCAAACATCTTACAAGTACTATTGCTCTCCTTCTACATCAGGAGGAAAAACAAGCAAAAAGCAGCTAGCTCAATAGAGATGTAGCTGAAGGTGGGTGAAGCATTAACCAGTAAGGCAGAGACACTGAACTGCAGTATATCCAAAATTATGTATTTGATTCTTAAATACCCAATTCACTTGCTAGTTCTTGATTTCATGCTTGAGCAATCATAAATTCCATGAAAAGGTCTTTAAAATTCAATCAAGCAGCAGTAACTTACTACAGTGGTCTTCAACATGGTATTCAACTGGGTTTTCTTCAAAGTCTTACTAGTATAAATGACTAAGAGAGGTCTGCATACAGAAGGAAATCCACTGAATTTATTTTGGTTTAACTCCAAGCAGAATTTGATATAAATCTTGTCAACAGCAAAGGCTTCTAATTTGAGTTTCTTTTAGAAGAATGACTCTCCAGAAAACCTCAAGTAATCCACTGTCTGTGTTTCAGTAAAGTTATATCTATCCTCTTAATTAAACATTCATTTTATGTTTGCTTATGATACTGTGTATTTGCTAATTTATGTCCAATGCCTTATATATGAAATTTTAAAATAACTAATCATACTCAAAGCCTAATGGGTTTGGTATTAATTTCCTAATATAAATTAAACATGTCTGAACTTAAATTATTGACTCAAGTAATGGTCAAAACTGTTACACAGGAAAACCACCAAGTCTGTAACTTGCTGCACCATATATCACCCAAAAAAATGCTACAACATATCTCAGAAAAATACTACACAAGTGAAAGAACACATTTTTAAACCAAAATAGATTATCTATGCGATAGATTGGTTTCTCTAAGCCAATCACTTTTCTCTAAGTGCTGATGACCCTAATATTTTGAACTTAATTGCAGTGATACCGTAAGACAATACATATGTAGAGGCAAAAATTACTCTAATTTATATATGGCAAGAAGGATATGGTATTTGTTTGGTTGTGTTCTTTTTAATATTTAACTGAATTTTACAATGCCTAACTGCTCATAGAAACTTTTTATTGTTATTCTTCATCGGATCTTTAAAGTATAGCTGTCACACAACTCAAGCTTCCCAGTCAGAATAGCTGAAATCTCACCTTTCTACCATATATAGGTCACACATTATAACAATGCTGAGATTTTCTTTGTGACACTGAAAACAGGCAAAAACAGCTGCAGAATGACCCCTACTTATTTTAACAAGAGCCAAGAAAACAAAGAACAAGACAAAGAAAATTACTATTCATCTATGAAGCCTGGAGATTCTCTTATTCTATTAAGCTTCATAATTATTCATTGTAACTGCCTCACTCTTTTTTAAACAAATGTGGAAAAACAAGTGAAGACACTTTTCTCACTGGGAAGGAAGACAAACACTGCAAACCCAAGCTGTCTATAACAGTATGCTGTAACTATATATGAATATTTTTCCTTTCCAAATGATTGCTGAAATGATGCAGTAGCACATGATGAATTAAAAAGGTACTATTCCCTATTTATAGAACATCAGCATAATTACAGCCCAAAGAATGCATTTATTTTCTGCGCTATGTGTACAGAGGAAGAGACTAGGAAATTGTAAGGCAAAAAGAGAACCGTGAGAGTAGTAATTATGAACATGGAAAGAATAAATTATGAAGACAGTAAAAGAAATAATATGCTTAGCTTGTCTAAATAGTTACTAAATGGTCTTACTATTATTGCATACAAGTATTTCAAGGTTGCAAATATGAGTGAATTGCAAGGGGACTTTCCTAGCATTAATGGGTTAAAGTAAATTAGAACAGAGTTTAACTGTTACACTTGATATTTTAAATTTGCAAACAACCCCAGGCCCTTTAAATTCTATGTATCTTGACAGTGATTTTCCATAAAGATTATCAAATAACACAATTAAGTGTAGATTTTTCTTGTGAAACACTATATTGCAGTATATAAGTGGAATTTTATGACTCTGGGTTTGTTATGTACTTTAATTTACAGTTCGGGAAAAAAAAGAACCATTTAATAACTGTATTCAGTGGTTTCTATAGGAAAACAAAGGCAAAAGAGGAGAAAAACAGTATACATTGTTGAAAAAAAAAAAGTAGCTTAAAGGATCTTGACTTGTAATTTTCTTTTTGTAATCCCAAATTTATAACACATCCCTCAGTAAAGTGAAAAGAAAAAGCTTTTTAAGTACTTGACAGGGGCATAAACCCTTTGTAGTACTGATAGAAGTCCTTGTGCATATGGCTGCACACAGCACTACAGAAACGGTTAGAGGCTAAACAAAACAAATCGTGCACCAACAAAATAATCAGCTAATACTTAAATGGTTTGCTTAATAGTAAAATGAGAACAATTCATTAAACATAAAATCCTGTTCCTTAGTGTAGGAACAAGTGACAAGAGACCAACACTTAAGTCATACAGCACAGAAAAAAAAAGAACTTACAGACAGGCTGCTCTCAATAGTAAAACTATTGCATTAAAAAAATAACAAAACAAATGCATACCAGAAAGTGCCATTAGGATCTGTTAAGCATTAAAAAAAAAAAGTAACTATGGATCTTTCTTACTGATGTATGGATCTGCAAAACCAAATCAATAAGCACAGGTTGCTGGGTAGGGATTAGCCTTGTGTTGTACAGAACATACAGTCCACACGGTTACCTAACTTGAGAGCTCATGGTGCCCAAAACTGGAATAGCTTAAAAGATGCTCCCACTTAGGCATATTACTTTGCTTTCCCCTTACTACCCACTTTTAGGGACTTTCAGGTAGCCTGACTATCGCACCTCAAGTTCTTTCTCTTCTAAGTCCATAGAAAAGCTTTATAAGATTTTATAAACACCTAATATTGGCATGAAAAGTGGAATTACTGTATTAAATTATTGTGATGAATAAACAAAAAAAATAAATAAATCAAACCTGACTTCTTACAGGACAGGGTTCATAGTTCTACTAGTTAAGTGAGCCTTAAACAAAAAATGCTTACGGTACACCTTTCTTCCTTTTAAAATTTCATTGGAGTAACATTAAGTGTAATTTGTACGAAGACCAAAGAAGCTCTCACTGATCTGAGTAACAGTTTCTGCTTATTTATAATTCCACAAAAATCTTGTTATACCTAAATGAAGTTCACTAGTGTAGTGGTCCTCTTCCCTTCAAGGCTGATACAACACTGAAGAAATCTTAAAGGTGCTAGCGTTTGTCAAGCTTGCTTGGAAAAATATAGTAAAACTTATTCTCTCCGTATGCAATTTCTTGCCAGATCAATAACTAATTTATGACGAGGGTTGTAACTTTTCTTCCATTGCCACTTGAGAGAAAACAGTGTCTAGCACCTCATTGGATCCACATCCTCTGAGAACTTGTGGAAGACAGGTAACATTTCAAAACATGAAGTATGTAAACCTAATCATTGTTCCTTTTCATGAAAGAGGACAACAGAAGAATCACTGAACTTTAGATCAATGTATACATTTTCAAGCAATCAGAATTATAGAAGTGCTATGAGCACTGGAAAGATGACATGGATCAGGGTTATTTCAATTCATAAATCAGTCATATTTTGTAGGTAAGAAAGGAAGAAGTAGTTTTACTTCAGAAATTATTTTCACATGATCACACTCCACAGTTTCATAATCAAGAAACAGAGCATAGGTCTCAGAGATGGAAGCAACAGAACACATTTCTAGGACAAGTCATACAGTTTTACATTTTCATTGAGAATAATAAAATGTAAATAAAAACCAAAAGCAACAAACAAAAGACGAAAAAACACCCCAAAATCTCAAAATTACAATGGACCCTAAGTCAACCATCCCTCAGATGGTTATACTCAGGTATTTTGTACTGAAAACAAGCTATGCTCTCCATGCTATTAATTAGTGGAAAGGCGTAAGATACAACCTACACAACACAACTTTGAGTACTCCACAAAAGGAGTGTGTTAGTTGAACCACAAAACTTCAACTGGAAAATACCAACTAAACTAACAAAATTCAGTAAGCTCTTTATGATTAAAATGGTATCAGACCAAGACAACCCAGAAGAGGGATATCTATTTATGTAAGAGATGGCTGCAAAGATGAAGAGAAGAAAATATTCCTTGTATCTCATCTGTACACAAGGCAAGTAACAGTGGGCTTAAATTGGGGAGGTTGAAATTTCAATATACAAAATCATAGAATGGTAGAGTTATTTTGATTTGTATCTTCTCCTGGACATCAGCTGGTCCAACCTCCTCAAAACCAGGCTGACTTCAAGTTGTATCTTTAAAGTTACACATTAGGAAAGAAATCATATCTTACAGTAAGTTTGTAAGAATAGGCTGCTTCCAACTCTTGGTATCTTCGTTATTTGAAACCAAGAATAAATTTGCATGGGAAGAGTCTAAGAACTTTTGCTATGTTTGGGAAAAGAATGAACCCCTAAAATCAATTCTACAGTAAGTGCCCTTGATTCTTTAGTCCCTTCGTATGTAGCACACACATGAAAAAATATTTGCTTCAATGGCATTTAAAGATTCTGCAAAGCAAATTTTTCCAATATTTAGTGAGAAAGTGCACATAGGGAGATTCATACATCACTGACACCAGCCGCGAGAAACAAAATGCATTCTTTGCCAAACATCAATTCATAAAATATAATCTAGGTGTTTTTCTGGAGAAAAAAATATAATCAAATTAATGTGTTATTGTATGAAATATTCATGAATGTATTACTAGAAAAAAACATTTTGCACAACAGATGTGAGTTGTTTACTAATTCTCCATTTAAATCACAATGACAGTATTTTGAGGAGAAGAATGTTGTTCTAACTATGATTAGAAGTGAGGATTAATCAATAAATGCCAATAAACAACTGCATTATCACCACTGCTATCACAGGATCTTGAAAATCACAAAGTTTTCATTAAAAGCAAAATTTAAATTCCTACAGAAGCAGAAATTTTCCTTTTGTTTTGTGGAAAAGTACAACAGGTGGAAACAAAAAAGTGTTGTCAAATGTCTTTTTTTTTTTTTTTTTGAGAACAGAAGAATGAAATTTACAGCAGGAAGATGGAAGCATGAGAAAGAAGGACCTGGGGTTTTCTCCTTGCTGAGGTCTTTCCCTTAAAAATAAATACACATATTGAGCAAGTCAATGTCCAGCTCTCGATTGCATAGTTGTCAACTACGATGTATTATTATTTTCATGTAGTTGATCCCTGATACAGAATATGATTGCTTCTTCTAAATAAGGAGCTTCACTACCAGAATATGTGACTACACTTACAAAAAAAACCCATAAAACCTGTGCCTGTGATGAGTTATAAAAGGAGCGAACATTTCACAGGGCTTTCAAATTCTCTTTCAGCTTTCTTTTCCCTGTTTTTTAACTTGACTGCTCACTTGCATCTGAACATTAAAGAGATGTCATAAAGGAACTGTACCTGTATCAATGATCTTTTTCAGGGATCCCTAATTTTGCATCTTTCTGTTTGATCATTTCAGGACACAAAAAAAAAAGAACCTAAGAACCTCACTAACTGCTACAGGATAGTTCCTGTGATGAGACACTGACTACTACTTTGTAATGCCATAGTATATCCAGACCCTGGTGCAGGAAGGTTCAAGCTTAAGAATGTGGTGCTAGTAGAGTCTAGCACTCAATGAGAAGAAATTACAAGCAACTGAGACATACTAGTTTTGCTGAAGTGAATGCTGGATCTGGTGTTCTTATAACTTTGCATATAATTAAAGGCTAAAATAGATTTGGAAGTTAGAGAATGATATTCCTTAAGATTATGGTCATCTAAATCACAGAATCATACTGGTTGGAAAGGACCTCTATGATCAAGTCCAACCTTCAACCTAACATCTCCCTAACCATGAGACCACAGCCTCAAGTGCTAAACCTACTTATATTTAACCACCTCCAGGGATGGTGACTCCTCCGCTTCCCTGAGCAGCCTGTTCCACTGCCTAACCACACTCTCAGTAAATAATTTCTTCCTAATATCCAACCTAAACCTCCTTTGATGCATCTTGAGGCCAGTTCCTCTCATTCTATCATTAGTAACTGAGGAGAAGAGACCAACACCAACCTTGCTACAACCTCCTTTTAGGTAGTTGGAGAGAGCAATGAGGTCTCCTCAGTCTCCTCCATACTAACCAACTCCAGTTCCCTGAGCCTCTCTTCACAAGCCATGCTTTCCAGACCCCTCACCAGCCTTGGTGCCCTTCTCTGGACCAGCTCCAGCACCTCAGTGTCCTTGTACTGTGGTGCCCAGAAGTGGACACAGTATTCAAGCTGTAGTCTGAGTGCTGAGTACAGGGCCACAATCACCTCCCTACTCATGATGACCACACTGTTCCTTATACAAGCCAGGATGCTGTTGGCCTTCTTGGTCACCTGGGCACACTGCTAGCTCGTGTTCAGCCATCTGTCTGCCAGGCACCTTTCCAGCCACTCATCCCCCAGCCTATAGGGGTGCTGAAGGTAAGGTTAGGATAATTTGCATCTCTTTCTGAAAGCTTCAGCAGTCCAACTCTAGTCCCAGTTGCATTACAGTAATGACAATAAATCCTTTGTTATTCACCTCAGTAAGAGATTAATATGATGATAACACATGAGATGGAGTTACAGTATTATGTTCAACACTCAAGTCTATCTATACACACGTGAAAATTGTTGCTAAACAAATAACACCCCAATCCTACATTTCTCACGGGTACCCTGGCACAAACAATCAATATTATGTATTTCCACAGGGACACACAAAACAAGTTATTTAATTTTGTTTTGCAATAACAGAAATACCGAAATAAAATGTATAAACTACAGGGTTTCTAAATAAATTCAGTTAATATCATTTTTTTTCTGTTACTAAAATGGGAACTATGTAGTCATCTGTATTTCTTCTTTTCTTCCTAGATTTTCTCTGTCACTGTTCCTTGCCAAAGCTGGCTGAGACACATTTCTGTTTATCTTCCAGTGTACTTCTGAACAGGTTTGGGACCTCTACTCTATGCTGGAGGAATGGGGATATTGGAGACAGAAAGATCCACAGTTCCCACAACACTGGCTTTTCAGAACCACCTGCCCTCAGGAACCCAATTTTAAATTTTATCTGGCATGTATTTTGTACTTCTATTCTTTCTCTCATTATTTTTTTTTTATGTTTTTGAAAAATGTAGAGGCTTTCATAGACATAAAGTTAATTTTTTTACTTCCACTATTAATACACTAGCATCTTGACAGCCATTACAGAAATATTAATTAATAACACACATATTAGGGAAAGAGATTAAAATAATGCAATAAAGAGTGTGAAATTAATCTTCAATAGAATAGAAATTAAAAGCATATATAAAACTTTGATCTTCTGCCATGAAGCGTTCTGCAGGAATTGATTAGATTTTCTTTGTTATCATAAACAATGTGTTTACATGTCACACATATTTTGGGCAGGAACTTCCAATGAATCTTTCATTTAAAGTACATCTGTAACTATGCATGGTAATCCTATACATACAAAACTTTTATCAACTCTAACTGTTCAGTGTTAACACATCTGATGATTTGCCTGAAGGCAGCATTATAAATTCCAAGTTGTTTTTTCACAGTTGTAGTTACCATATGCTTTCATTAATCTGATTCTGCTAGCTCACTCTTTGCTTAGTGATCTTAGTGTCAATCAATTATTCTTCCAGTGCATGCATCAAAGCAATTAGAATGGATTTGGGAGACTGGAAATGTGACTCTAGTTCTGAGAAATTGTTCCAACAATCTGAGTCACAAAATCTGCTTTTTAAACTTAAGAAACAATACAACCCCAGTGTTTTCACAGGGCTGTAATTTATTCATCTGTACAATATCCAGTACTTCTCCATCCATTCCTTAAAAAAACCAACCAAACAAACAAAAACAAACCAAAAACAAAAAACCCAACACCTGTAAGCACATCAATATCCATTAAAAACACTGGTTAAAAACAGTATTTTCTTCTACCTTTTGCATGTGTCAGGGTGAAGGAAAAGCTGCTCTGGTGCAGCTTGATGGTGTTTCTTAGCAACAGCTTCTCAGAAGAAAAGTTTGAAAAAAAGAACTGCAAATAGGATTCAGGCAGTGCTTTGCAGTTTCATAATTCAGTTCTTTGACCCTAATTAAAATGACCCTGAACCTCTTCTGTTTATAATAGCATATTTAATCCAAAGAGTCTAGGCACCAGAGATAAATTTATAGTTAATAAACACATGATAAACTACTACTGTAATTTTGGTTGTGTAAGAAAATCTCAGCAAAAACATGAACAAATTCCACACTCTGTAATCAGAATAATTTTAAACAACATTGACTATCATAAAAAATAAAATTGAGAAGACTGTACTGAATACAAGAGTGGAAACTAGTAGTAGTTATCACAGGCTAGTAAACAGAGTATTTATTTTTGTGTTAAAGAATTATATGTATTTTTTCATTAAAATTGGTTTTAGCTGCATTACTGAATATTATTAATCCCAAAGCTGACAATATGAAGCACAGTTAAATTATAAATTTATAAATGACTTTTGTTTACAGTATTTAATTGAGGCAAAAAATGTTTTTTTAGCTATTGTCTCTTACTACAATAACTTACCCACAGTGACAACTTTAGTATGCAGAATACAAAGTAAATCATCTGGCTGTAAAAGAAATCCTACATGTTACTCACTTAACCAATTTCATTATAGTTAATCTACAGCATGAACATCACAGAAATCAAAGCAGGTACATTTTAAAAGGGAGCTTGCACAGATGAAGAACTCAATGCTTGCAAAGCAGTGTTGATATAAAGCAGGATGATATTAATCATTACGAAAAATAAAAATGTATCTTCAAATAGTATCACTATTTTAACTGAAGAAATTTTATTTTTTTTCAATTGGACAAGTACCTCATCTTGGTAGTATTTATTACAAATTATATGGAATAACCTCTGTATTCTTTAGTGGAAGGAAAATAATGAGGTGTTTGAAAGGGAAAACATGTAACTTGGACTGCAAAAATTTTTTTAAAAAATATCTTGGTTCTGATCATGATCCAGAAAGATTCTATGAACTATCAGGCACTCCTATTGCTCCAGCAACTAAGAGATGCTGTTGTCAAATCTATATGGCCCTGAGGTATTTCAGGAGCCTCTGGGCTAGCTAAAGGGCTACTCCAGTCTAGTAAATTGCTTGGGATAACACCAGTAAAACACATGTCTGATATACCTCCATACCTTCATTTGGAAAAGCACCACAGTACAGCTGCTCATTTGGGCAGGCTGCAAATTAAGACATCTCAGAGCACCTCAGCATCTCCTAGAGTCATCCAGCAGCCTATATATTTTGGTGGCAGATTTAAGTATTTCCTGTGCAAGTGAATATAAACTCAATGGAAATCAAGGGCTGCCTTGCCAACTTAAGATTTTGTTTGGTGCTTTTATTATTGCACATTAGGATATTTTTATATTCAGATCATCTCTATCTGGAACACATCCTAATGTACATGAAGGCACTCAAGTTCCAGTTCTGAAGGCCAAGTATTTAGTGGGTTGCAAGTCTCCAAACATATCACCATAGAAATGGAAAGCCAAGAGCTGTTCAGCTGGCAGCTCATTCCCAACAAGAGGATTTCAACCTTGGCCATGGCTTTCACTGTGTCCAGTCCCATAGGTACAGGACAAATTCTAAGAATGTCACAAAGCAATAGCTGCTGGCTTTTGAGACCAATTTAATTTCAAAATTAACTAAATAAAATTTTAGAAAGGTAAAGTTTAGAAAATTTAATTTCACAATGAACATGAATCTTTTTTTGAGATTTTAATTTCCAGTGGAAACCAAACTATAACTTTTGCTTAGCTCAGAAGTTACTTTGTGTTTTAAGGACAAAAGTATCTTTCCTAAATTATATGATTTTATCCAAATATAATAATAAAAAAACTAAGAAAAACAAAACAAAACCCAAACAACTGATTGAGAATAAAGAGCCCTAAGGAGATTCAGTCTCCTTTCTGTTGGTGCTGATTTTCATTGTTCTTCAAATGTTCACTTTGCAAAGCCAACTCACATTGGATTCCATGTTTCATAAATGGACACACTGCTCTTGCCAGGCCTATTTATATGATCAACAATTTAATGATAACATAGTAGATATTAAAATTCAGCCTCCTAATACTGTTATTAAAAAAAAACCCCAAACCATTAAAAATGCATCTCTAATGGTCTGAAATATAATTTCCATGCTAAAGAGTAAACGCTTATATTTCTGATTTATATTTCTACATTGGCAAACATTCCTGACTTCAGCATAGGCCATAAGTACATTTATAATTACAGCTTCTGTTCATGCAAGTGACAGTTATGCCTCTCTATTTATCCATGGAAATGCTAGAGAATTCCAAGTGGAGCATGACACAGCCAAAATCATTAAAATACCTCTCTATCAACAGTTGATATACAGTAACACATTGAACAGAGTTAATGTTTGTCTTTGGAGATTTAGTGCATTAGCTTAAAAATGATTGATAATGCCAGAATTAGTGATGGATTTGTCTCTGGTTTGCTGTTTCCCTTTTAACTGATATGCATTTCTAGAAATAATCTCCCCACAAATTAAATACCCCAAAACAAACAATTTGAAACTCAATCCAAGCAAGCCATTTACCAAATCTAAATGAAAAATGGCGAGATTTTTGGTTTGGGGATTTTTTTTTTAGTTTGTTTGTTTTGGAGAAGGGGGTCTGGGTGGGGGGAACAAGCATACCAGGTTTACAGAGATAAACATTTCTTTGTCAGACTACACAGGTTAAGTCTGTTAACAGACAATCATCCTCAAACATTAGCACAAAAAAAAGACAACTGTCAGTTACTGTCCTTAAAGCGATAGCTTATATCAGGGTGACATCACAGTATCACAGTATGTTAGGGATTGGAAGGGACCTCAAAAGGGTCTAATCCCCCTGCCTGAGTAGGATTGCCTATATCAGGTAACACAGGAATTCATCCAGGTGGGTTTTAAACATCTCGAGAAGGAGACTCCACAACCTCCCTGGGCACCCTGTTCCAGTGCTCTGCCACTCTCACTGTAAAGAAGTTTCTTCTAATATTTATGTGGATCCTCCTGTGTTCCAGCTTATCCTATCATTGGATGCCACCAAGAAGAGTCTGGCTCCATACTCCTGACACTCACACTTTACATATTTATAAATATTAATTAGGTTGCCCCTCAATCTCCTTTTCTCCAAGCTAAAGAGCCCCAGGTCCCTCAGTCTTTTTTTCAGCAGGGAGATGTTCCACTCCCTTAATCATCTCTGTGGCTTTGTGCTGGACTCTCTCTCAAGCAGTTCCCTGTCCTCCTTGAAGTGACAGGCACAGAACTGGACACAACACTCCAGATGCAGCCTCACCAGGGCAGAGTAGAGGGGGAGGAGACTCTACACTTGCTGTTGTTATATTTAATTTTTTTCATACGTCAAAAAAAAACAAGGTAAAGAAAAAAAAAATTCACGTGAAGTTATCACATAGTTTTACATAGATAAAGCCTTCTTTCATTAGGCTGCTTCTGAAAGGTTCAATCCAATAAATTCTTTAAACTATACCCATGAAATAATTCATACCAAGTGTTCAAGTTTTAAAGCTACAGTACAGCTCTGGGTGGGACAGCTTGCCAATAGCTGAAATTCTATTCAAGAGCTCTCTCTGAACTCACCAGTTCTTACATATCTTTATCTACAAAAAGATGTATGAAAGTGGAAGAGGCTCAGCAAGCAGCAGCGTAGCACAGAAGTCCTCAGGGGATTACACAGCTTTACTTGCTAAACCCCCACTCAGTAGTGTTATGGCTTACATATGTGTTTTCACAGTGGCTGTTATAGTGATTAAACAACAATGAAGCTATAAAATATAATAATGACTTCATAGAATAGATTAAAGAAGCAAAGGACTTCTGTCAGGGTTCTCCTCCTACCAGACTGATCCCTCCTTCAGTGGCTCCACAGAGCTTCTCTGTGCAGCTTCTCAGGGTTATATCCTTACTTTTACATCTATGTTTGGATAATCATAGAATGTTTAGGTCTGGAAGGGACCTCCAAAGGTCATCTAGTCCAGCCCTCCTGAAGTGAGCAGGGGTACCCTCAACTAGACTAGGCTGCTCAGAACCTTGTCCAACCTCACCTTGAATATCTCCAGGCATGGGGCCTCAACCACCTCCCTGGGAAGCCTATTCCACTGTTCTACCACCCTCAAGGTAAAGTACTTCTTCCTGATATCTAGTCTAAATCTATTCTTCTCTAATTTAAACCCATCTTTTATACAAATGAAATTTTGTCTGAACAAGGTTTCAAATTCCACCTGAAATCTTTCTGTCAATCTACAAGGCCATGTGGCTTAAGGGTAACATACCTGAACTAGCTTTAATAGAACTCCTACAGGCAACAATTCAGCAATGATGATGGTAGCAGAAATTGTCCAACTAATTCATCCAAGAGTCACAGTGTTCTGCAGTCTTACATGGAAGTTCAGCTGTTCAGTTGTTACTGTCATCACTCATAAATAATGTAGAGGTATGAATAAATATACTACAATCACATCGTCAACAATATTCAAATGCATCTTGGCACACTTGCTCTCTTAGACCTTAAGCTCTTTATAATAGTGTATTCTTGATGCATGTTTAGGTCTCTTGGTGTTATGATGAGTGCAATCATGGGACATAAACCAGAAAAACTAGAGTTTGAGATTTAACCTAATTCTATTTGCTCCATTCCTACATTTGAATTATTTTCAGCATCATAACTTCATACTAATTTTGTAATCTATAGATGTTGCACACAGTCACAGTGTGGCTCCGAAAGATCAATATATACAGAGAATTATAATTATTTTCCTTTCTTTTACAACATTCATAGCAATTTCAGTGATTAAGGGGCTTCCTGAGGGGGACAGAGTGAATTTTATTTTTTCCCCCAGAAACTGCATAAGAGATGGCTGAGAAGTCTAAAATACCTCTAATGAATATACACTAGCTTAGCATTAAGTGAATGGAAGAATAGCTGCTCTATGGAAAAAAAAAAAATTAACCTGGGGCTTCCACATGACACTGTGGAAAAAGTAGAGTATATAAATATCTTAAAAGCAAAGATATGCACAGTAATTGTAATCATGGAGATAGAGACTAGCTCAACTGAGCAGATCACCTATACCGAAACAAAAAAGAGCAAACAACCCTTGAAATAATTAATTGGCTCGGAATCAATTATTCTAAAAGACCTAATTTCAAAGCTAAAGAAAAAAAATTTAATTTCTAAAAATTCAGAGTTATAACATACAAATTCTTGTCCTATACTTATGAATTAATACCTTTTACAGTAGTATATCAAAAACAAGATTTAGAATAACATGTTATACACTGTTTATTATCACAATCATCATATAGAGCCACATTTAGAGGCCAGCAGTATCTTTTTATGATGCTCTGATTTTAGAGGTGCTTCCAATTGTTTGCGCCATTGAAATTAGAGTTAAAAATAATTAATTTACGCAATGTGAGCCATGAAATAACTTCAACTAATCAGCATAACCTTCTCAGATGTAATCCATATTCATTTTGCAGATTGTAGAAATGCTTAATGGCAGAACTAGATCTGATGAAGCCTTAAGCTGTTTCAGTGCTACATTTCATAAACCTGTGAATTCAGCAAATCTTACCGTTGCCTCCTACAGCAGGCACTGTGTATAATGTTAAGTAACTGCTGTCAACTTCATTAAAGCCATCAAGGGATTTGTGTAGTTAGCCAAAGCAAAGTTTCAAAATCACCTCAGCAGTGTCCATGCAGTTGCAGGCTCCCCTCGGCTGGCCTGGAGGAGGCGATATGCACAGTGTGTGCAACAGCACTCTCAGGGGGCATAGCTGAGTGGAGAGCACAGCTTTGTCTCCTCAGTCCCAGCACACATTACAGGCATCAGCAAAGGGCACAGTCAAAGCTCCAGTGCCCTGTGAACCGTGCGAAAGCTTGAGTAACATCACCTGAAGATGTTGCCCGAGAGCACACTCCCTCTGAGGTGACCTAATAATACCCAACCTGTGTTGGATATTGGGAGGTTGAGAGTTGCCAATATATGGGTGGTTCCTTTGGGAAAAATACTTTTTATTGCAGTATCATCCAGTCTTGGGACCAGCAAATATGAGACCATGAGGGACTACTACAGACAAGCAGGTTTTTGTGAAAACAAATGGGGAAGAAGCTATTATACTCCTGATATTAAACTGGATGTATCTTTCCAAGTTGTGCTAGAAAGCAAATCTGAGTTCCTGTATGAAACAGTTTATATGTAATGAAGATACGTCAAGCGTTACAAATTTAATATTCATTATTATTAATATAAGTCTTCTGATGATCAAGTCCTAAAAGGCTGCAGTCATTCTCCTAACCCCTTTGGCTTTGAGGACACTAGATTAGAATAAAAAGTTTGATTGTATTTCAGACCCCAGTTCTTCCTCTGACTAGCCTCTCATGCACTTGTCTCCAGCCATCCATGGACACACATTTGTTAACAGTATCCACTAGCTAAAAACCTTATACAATATTTACACCTGCTAAAAATTACAGTCATATTGTTTCTCCATTACAATACTTCACACACAACTTCTTCAAATATTAACTTTGTAAGATTCTCAAGAAAATACAGCCAGGCTTCATAAATGTTTATAGGGTGTTTCAAAGTGAGAATATCCTTTACAAACAATTCAAATACACATAAGTGCACATCGAGATACAGAATTTGTTATTTTAATCCTTTCACATATGAAAGGACACAAATTCCTGTTAAATACATTCACCCGCTCTTGTATATACATAGTCCAAACACCATTACAGAAATCAGTAATTTATCCAGGAGCCCTCAAGCCCTAATGCTGCTTCTGTATCATTCTAGACATTAGTGCTACAAAATGTGAATACAATTAACAGAAAAAAAAAAAGCTTTCTAATTGACAGAGACGCCTGTGGCTTCCAGGACATGTAGCACAAGCAGCAGCCTTCCTCTTAGTGATTTTTAATTGGAATTTTAACAAAGACTCTACCACACTGTAGCAAACTACCATTAGCACAGCTCTGACTCTCTTAATCACATTCCTTGGTGATCATTTTTGCCACTGACTGAAATACATAGAGTTATTTTAGTAACATTTGTATTTTCTCTGATTTATAATTAAAACTTTTACTCAAGCCAGAAGACAAAAATGGGTAACATCCTTGCATATATTATAAAGGCTATGGGATCAGATCAGGCTTTCATAACCTTTCTGTTCCAGAAGCACCCAGAAACACTAATGACTAGATTTCCCAGTGAGTAACAAACGGGCTTACTGTCCACCACTCCTCAACACATGTTTTGTTCCATGCAAATATGGAGCCAGCACATGAAGCTCCAAATCACATCAAAACTTCAGTCCATTAATATCTTTTGACAAAATTTGTTCTTTACCTCATAAATGATTGTAATAACAGGTTACAATAAATTCAAATAACTAACCTTCATTCTTCTTTAGAAGCTACTTAAGTTGTTTACAATATCACTTCATTTTCAGAAGAATATGTAGCAGCCACTACATTCATATTTTAAAGCACACACTTTCTATTGCCTGTCTCAGTCTGAATTAAAGAGGCAGAGAAAAGAGAAAATCTTAATTGCTCTGTCAATTGTATAATATGCATGAAAATTTCTTATATCATGCAAATCAACTTATAGACATTGAGTGAGCTAATTGAAGGGTTTGTTTTTTTTCTGAGAAGACTTTAAAATTGCAGCTAGATAGGCATAGATATTTGTCATTGGTTTGCATTCAACAAGCACTTGGGTCAAACATAATTTCATGTCTCTGCAAATTAAAACCTCTCCATAAATGGATGGCTAATATTCTTCAACAACAAGAGAATTAATGTGTTAGATCCCTTTCTATTTCTGATTATCTGAATCCAGTTTTCAAGAGTGCCATTAATTCCCCACTATGTGATGTTTTTCAGGAGGAGGACTGGCCTGGCTGGTGGAACACAGGTGAGCAGAGATCTCCTGCATCAGCAGAGCCAGATGGGCTCTTGCTGAGTCTGAAATAGTTTTCATTTCCTGTTTTGTAAGGAAAGGTGAACCAGGCCAGCAGGTCAAGGGAGGTTCTCCTCCCCCTCTACTCTGCACTGGTGAGACCCCACCTCGAGTACTGTGTCCAGT
>JANHGL010009648.1:88262-98431 GCA_024611195.1 Ceyx melanurus | reverse complement strand
GATCCTGCTTAGGCAGGGGGGTTGGACTAGATGATCTTCTAGGTCCCTTCCAGCCCCTAATATCTGTGATTCTGTGAAGGCAGCAGGTTCTCTGAACCCAGTAGTTTAATCTTCTCTAAAGTAAATGGTTCATCAGTTTTAAGTCCAGATTCAGCATATAGTGGTGGGAGCAATTTACAAAAATAGAGAAGCTTCCCTGTATGAATGCTTTTCCCCTCATATAGCAATAGGTATATGGTAATTTGGATTGGTGAGCTGAAGGCACAAAAATGCAATATTAGCCAGAAAAGCAGAAGAATTATATCTTAAGTGAAAAGAACTGGGTTTTCCCTCAGGTGGAGTTAAACTTGCCATTACTGCTGGTGCATCTAGGAGCAGATACAGGCAGATGCAATCTCTCTACACACCAGACCATTTTTAAGAGAGATCTGAATTAATACAAGATTTCTTTGGGAACTTGCAGTACTTTCTCATGTGAATCTCAGCCCCCTTTAGAACAATTTTTGTCTAAAATATGTATTTCCTATCAGGTGACCTGTACACCACTAAGTTTTCTCAGTGCTTATCATGAGAAACCAAGGATTAACTATGCTAGCTGTTAAATAGCTACACAGCTTTCAGGTCTCATGTTCCAAATATGTACTACACCTATCTCAAATAGAAAAGCTGTTTTGTTGTGTTTTTTTTTTCCCCAGAGTTGAAACATGGCAAGTGAAGACACATTTCATTCAATCCACACTATATGTTGATCAGGAATAAAAATATGCTGGTTTTGAATGAATGAATGAATCTATAGAGACCCTTAGGACTTCTATAGTAAGTCCATGTTTCTATTACAAAGCCATTTAACAAACGTTGCAAAATATTCAGTTCTGGATGGTATTTGATGTTGTGTGATCCTACCTTTATTCAACCCCTGTCTTTAAAATTACATTTATGTAAAAGCCACATTAACTTCCACACCAATCAACTGCAACACTGTTTTCAGACAATTCAAATTATTTGTCAGACCGATTATATTTACATTCTTTAGAAAACTTCCTCTAATATTAATGAAGTGCATCTAATCCAGGCTTCTCAATTAAGATTTAGGAATGCATATGGTCATGACTGCACTTAATCTGAGGCACTCTCTTGGTAATGTTTTCATCTCACCCCACCCAGTGGATCCCGTTCTTTCCTATCCCTGCCACATCCTCTCTCCTTATAGTCCTTAGCCATCCTGCTTACCATTCCTAATTTATCTTCTCTCTTTGTAGAAAAAAATTTGAAACTATCAAAACATTTGGGACACAGATCTATACATTATTTGCAAGTTGCATGGAAGCCGAAAGCTGGTATACTTCTGGCTGAACTGCATCTGTCAAACTGGGTTAATGTTTTCAGAAGGGATCTTGCCTTTCTGAACAGATGCAGAGCATCTTCTTGGCTGTGAAGGCCAGCAACACACAACAGAACTTCTGCAAACAACAGATGTAAAGACCATTTAGAATCCTAGCAAAACGCAAGATTTCTTTCACACCATTTCCTTTTTGTGCCAGGAACTGCATTGCTTTCAACACCACTCAGTGGTTTATGTTGTTTAACTTCATATAATTGACAAACTGTCCTATAAATCTTCTAGCCAGCATCTTAGTGTTTCATAGTCATCAATCTCACCCTCCTTGGACATGCCTATTCCACAAATACAATCCAGTACAGTAAGACAAAAGAGGAGAGGTGAGGGAGAAGATAAGTCTTATCCACTCAGCTTCATTTTGACTTTGTCAAAAACTGGTAATTACAAGATATAGTTACCCCAGAAAGAAGGCCCTAATCTCAGTATGATATGCTAGTATAATTTGCAGGTGAGACTGATGTAATTGTAAACACTTTTGTAGCACCCTCTGCCAGACACGATGATGATCTTTAGGTAAATTAGTAGCTTCCTATCGTGGATGAAAACTGAGCAACACAGCAATACGTTGATACAGATTTGCTTTTATCAAATGAGGCAAACAGGGCAAAGATACCCATGAGGTTGCAGGAATCCCTTTGCAAAAGCAGTTTCCCTTGGACCCCCTACAGCAGTGAGTTCAGTTCATTGGTCTTTCCCATATTATGATGATGTGGCTCTTCTCACCCTCAAACAGGCAAAAATAGCCCTACCTGCTCTGCTAAAACAGTGAGTTGATTTGCTCAGAGATTACAGATCAGACCCTCCTCTGCTATACTCCAAGTTTGTAAAACTCATTTATGTTAGGAACCAGATATGCCAAGGAATAAGACTACAGCTGAGGACTATTGTGGACATTTAATGACATAACTGAGAATTATGCTACCATTTCTCAAAGATTACTTGATCTTTGAGCAATTTATTTAGTGGGAATATGACTCCACACGTTCTTTGGCATGACAGATTCTAGCCCTTGGCTCCCTGTTAATGGAGATGGATATGCAAATCCACTAGTGGCTCTTGTACTACTCCGTGCCTGGAGGCTCTCAAGCTTCCAATTCACATCCTTGGAATAAGAGCTCTCACTGAAAACATCACGTGTAGATGGCTGAAACATGAGGGCTTACTCAATTTCAGAGGGCTGTGAAGCCCTTTGTATTTTACATTAGCTTCAGACATTATACCACAATACAAGAACTTTTATGAACGTAAATGTGATTGCCTGGAAGAAGTCAATCTAACACACACGAGAGCTGCACACCACTCTGCTTATATTGATCACAGGTTGGGTGGTGCGCACACCGCCAGACAAATCTATTGCCACTCTTGTAGAATGAAATCCCTGAAGCTTATACAGGTCAGTAAACACAAGCTCCCTGCTGTAAAATATTTATGGCATATTCTGCCTTCTCTATCCATAGCTGTGCTGAAAAAAAGCCTCTACATTTACTAGTATATTACAGTTTGATAACACATTTACTCTATTAAGCAATGTTGTCTAAGTAAGCAAAGGAAACATAAATCATGCAAACACCAGCAAGAGCAATGGAAATACATAAAAATCTCAAGACAACAGACAAATATTTCTGGATAGCCCGAAGATAGGCAAGTAGAAAACAGGTGCCAAAGTTAAAAACATGTAGTAAAAACATACCATAAAGACAATGTATCTAATGGACAGCTAGTCTGATTGTCCAAGGAAAAGTCTCTCTATATGTTACTTTCCTTCCTTTCATCTTTCTTACTCCAAAGTCAGTGCAAGCATTTCACATTCACATGCTGCCACTGCAAACCAATACAGCAAGTTCCTACAATAGCCCTGGACATGATACATGTTTAAAGATAACAAGTTTCTCCCACAATTACAGTTTTTCCTATAGAATACTTCCAATGATAAATCCTACATCGAGAGACATTTTTCTCTCCCTCCCCAAATACTCTCTTAGAGAAGCACTGTTGGGTGGAGGAAAAGGGCACATCCATAGCTTATTAATTCTAGTGGAAATCCTTTAGCTAGTGGTACCATCATAACACTTGCCAGGCATAGCTCTGTGCCAGAATCCTGGTATGCTGAAGAAGTAATTTTAACCAGTGAGGTACCAGAACACATTTCTGTGTAACTATTATTACTAGCATTTTTATGTCATTTTAATTATCATTATGTCACTATTTCCATTACAAATCCATCATGCACATGTTTTACAACCAAAAAGTCACTTCAAGTGTAGACTTTCATGAAAAGTCAGCCTTTGAATACTCATTTAAAACAGCAACGGTGTTTTAAAGAGCAACACTCTCCCTTTCTTCAACTCAGTGCTACTAATTTCAGGATAGGAAAGGGCAAAACAATTGAACAATGTTTGTTTCTCTTATGCACCATAACAGCCTGATTTTTTTAACACTGATTAAATATAGATGTGAAAAACCATTACCTAGTGCCACAGAGGACACAAAGAATCCAAACAGAGAGAGGAAACATTAAAAAACTCTTCTAAATGTATACATTTTACACCAAGAAGGACAACACTGAACCACAAGTTACAATGGTCTTGGCAGAAATTGTCAGTAAAAGACTAGCTCTGAAGCCAGAGCTATTACCAAAGCAGAAAAAAAAATTTTACTAGTACATGACCAGCTGTAGACGAACCATGACTCACTATAACCCTTCCCACATTACAAATTACATCAGAGACCTGTGATTAAACTCATCAGGAATGGAGAGGATGAGGATTTCCCTTTGTGCAGACCACAGCTGGTTTAAGCCATTTTGGAACAGTAAAAGACAGTAAACAAAATTAAGTTTGTGCATTTGTATCAGCATTTTGTATCAGTAAACTGTGTTGTCTACATGCACTTTGGTGTTTTTTTCCATTTTCAGTAGTTATAGTCATCCCATAAATCATGGGACCTTCCCAAATTTACTCACTACTTACTCCCTTTACAGTATTTTACTATAACCTAAATTGTAAAATGCTCAAATAGCCAGGATCTGTTCTTCTAGAGAGGAGCACAAGAGCAAACAATACTACTAATTTGCTGCTAAAGAATAAATGACCACAGGTCCCAAATTAAGCTTAATTAAAAATAAAAATCTTTTAACTGTTTAATACCATGTAAACCAAGCTTACAAATAATCCGCAAAGGAACCTTGTCCCACAATAGACTTACCTTTTCTTGGGAGATGCATCTAACATTTCATTACCAGGTAACTTCTAACTATCTAAGGGCAGAGCTAGGAATAATCTCCTTAATTGATCCCACCCTTCCCCTTTTACTTCTCCCTCCTAACCACATGTCCTGGTTTGAGTGAGAACAGAATAAATTTTGTTCAGTGATTTTGCTTTTTCAGCTCAGATTTTCTAACTAACTGCACTTTCTGAAGTTAGCAACATTCTCTGCAGACAGTGTCTGCTTCTAGCAGTGATAACACCTCATGTTTAGAGTTACTACCAAGGATACCAAGGCCACTGCTAGAACTTGTGTATCACACTGGGGGTGCAGAAAGTGAAAGAGCGCACCTGCAGGGAGGAATGGTGAGGACAGATGACCCCAAACTGACCAACAAGGTATTCCATCTCATATATGTCATGTCCAGTATATAAATCTCTGGCATCCAGAGGGTCTCTAAGCTAAGAAAAACATGTGAAGAAAAGCAGGCAAGCTAAACTGGCAGGCTAAGCAAGTTAGATGGTGGTCTAGGCCCTCTGCTCGGGGTGTTGGCATTCTCCCTCTCAAGGGGTTCTCCCCCTCAAAGCACCAAGGAGGACTCTGTCCATTCTGCCTTCAATCCCAATTGGTGTGTTCCTGAACCCGGTGCCAGAATCCAGGTTCTGAACGCAGCTCCGTCTGCTGCGGGGCCCGGTCTGGGATTCTCCCTGTGCCAACTCCACAGCATCAGTGACAATGACATAATTACCATCAGGGGGGTTGGGTTCAGTACTGGTTTTGTACATATTTATATATATTCCATTATGATTATTTTAATTTTCATTAAAATTGTTCTAGTTTCCCTTTCTAATTGCTAAGTCTCTCTCTCTTATTCCTTTTCTCTTCCCCTTTGGGGAGGGAGGGAGTTTAAAAGAGAGCATCTATTATCAGACTGGGGGTTGCCCTGACCTTAAAACCCTGACACCACGTATCAACTACAGCCATAGTACCCAATCACCGTGTTTCCAGGAGGTCTTCTGGTCTCTAACACTGTAACTTGATTCTGTGATTAAGAACGCTACAGAGTTCATTTGTTTCTTGCTGATGTCCTCTTAATTATAGTTCGTGTATATTAATTTTTAAGCATTTAGCTTTAACCTGTGGTGCTTCACTGTAAGCATGTGCATGTTATATCAATAACATCCACAGTGATGGGATGGAGTTTAGTTAATATTAAATTCAGCTATGACTTCAGCTGCTTAGATGAACTGTGATGAAAAATATGTACTGTTTTATCATATCACTAGCAACTGAGCTAATGGAATGAGTGCTATGCTAAGAAAATAAGTCCATGTTTTCCCACATTAAGATGTTCTTTCAGCAATCACCATCCTGTTACTACAAATTTCTGCTTTTCCTATTTGTGTTGCTGGTTTGCCCTAGAATTCTGCAGTTGTCTCTAATGAAGAAGAAAACTAACACATCTTCTGTCAGATTATTTATTTAAGGTGAAATGTTATTGCATGTATTATGTATACACAGTGTGCAGTCTGAAAGGAAAGATAGCTGCTAAGATCGGTTAACACTTTTTGTGCCCAGGTAGCCAAGAAGGCTAAGAGAATCCTGGCTTGCATCAGCAGTAGTGTGGCCAGCAGGACTAGGGAAATAATCATCCCTCTGTACTGGGCACTGATGAGGTTGCACCTTAAATTCTGGGTTCAGTTTGGGGCTCTCACTACAAGAAGGACATTGAGGGGCTATAGTCTGTCCAGAGAAGGACAATGAAGCTGGGGAAGGGTCTAGAGAACAAATCTAGTGAGGAGTAGCTGAGGGAAATTGAGTTGTTTAGCCTGGAGAAAATGGGGAGACCTCCTCACTCTCTACAACTCCCTGACAGGAGTATGTAGCAAGGTGGTGATCAGTCTCTTCTCCCAAGTAACAAGCAATAGGACAAAAGGATCACCTGCAGTTGCACCAAAGGAGGTCTGGGTTGGATATCAGTAATAATTATTTCCCCAAAGGGTTGTCAAGCCCTGGAACAGGCTGCCCAGGGCAGTGGTGGAGTCCTTGTGTCTGGAGGCATTTAAATGCTGTGGAGATGTAGTTCTGAGGAATGTGTTTACCGGTGACCTGGCAGTGTTGTGTTAAAGTTGAATTTGATGATCTTAAAGGTCTATTCCAACCAGAACAAATCTAGGTTTCTACCTTGCCACATTGCCCTCAGACACAGATATACCTGCTGATGTACTGCTGTAAATTCTGCTCTCCTATTACTGCCTTGTTCTCTAATCTCTCCAGTACCATCCATTAGAAAGTCACTATTTTACAGAGAAGATCTTTAATGCTTTTTCTTGATCTATTGTTGCTATGCATCTGTTATTCAGCTGTATAAAGTAATTAAGGAATGCTCTCAAGGAAAGAAGAACAAAGCTATCTCTTAGGAGCGTGTGTGTGCATATAAAAAATCACTTCCAAAAAATACTTATTCCTGCTACCACATTATGTCAATTCTGCAGTTAATTGCAAATGCAGCTCATAAGAGGGCAACAACTCTGCATAGTAGACTTGTCTATACAGAAGAATAAGTATGTCCGAGTTGTAAGAAGAAGCAAGAATTTTAATTTCAGAATAAAGTTGTGCTTGATTTTTTCAAAGAAAGTTTGTACTTTCACAGCTTACTTGCTTGCCCTCTGCCATGTAACGAAACTGCATCTTATCTGAAGAGCTATGTGATGCAGTCCAAGGCAATGAACTCTAAATGAAAATTCTAATTTTTGTTGTGTTTCAAGTATGATTTTTTAAAAACAAAAAAGGTACTCAACCAGTATTAGTACATGCATGTGCATGTTGTGTGTGCACAGGGTCTTTCTGGAGAGACTCTCTTCAATAACTGAAATCTTTCATTTTCAAGCTAACAATTCTCCAATTTAGTCTGTAAAAAAAGTAACTATACCTCTGTTTAGCTTTTTCTCCTCTCATACATTCCTCCACATTTATTAAAAGATCTTCTGAAGCGAAGTCTTGCTTCTGTGAAGTCTGTTATTAAACATGCTAAAATTGATGCTTTCATTGTGACACTTAATTGGGATGTTGTGTGTCAGGACCCATTAGAGCTCTCCTGCTGGCATGGTTGGTAATGCCATGTTATGCCATATGGAAGTCTCAAGCTTGGAAGCGACTTTGGAGATGTCTGATCTTTGTGCCAAGGAAGGCTAAACCAGGAATGAAAGTCCCAGCTCCAGGGACCTGCAAGCACAGGTTGAGTTACTCTTCGATGTCCCCTAGTGGCTGAAAACATGAATGGGATTTAAAAACAAGTGTCTCCTTTTCGTTAGTGTTAAGTGTCAATGGGGAAATCAACCAGCTAATATCACTTTTCCTAGAGCATTAAGTTAGATTATTGTGCTAGGACGGCGAACTTTCTTGTATCAGTAAGCAATAAGAAAACTGAAAGGGGCTTTCAGAAGTTGGTGGAAAACAAGATTTAAATATAACAGTTAATAATTATATGACGCAAGAACAATTGCTATAGATATTAGGAGGATGTTAAAAAGCTATGTATGTGTGATCTGTGTATGTTTTTATCATTAATGCTACTAAAAATATTCAGTATAATCTTGTAAAACAACTAGCAAAATCCTTCTTGTTTTCTGAAGAGCATCCTAAATTTATGAGGGTTTTGCCACTGGAAAATTTTACATAGTTTTTACCACTAATTAAAATGAATTTTGTTTCCAGACAACATACCAGGGTATAAGGAGCATGGATTGGAAGCTCATTCTATCTTTCAAATTAAATTTTGTTAATTGGAAATAGAGTATTCATAACTTGCTTATGTTGCTACTTTAATTTCTTGCAGAAAGCATCTTCAGTTTTTCCCCCTGAGTTATTTCTGACTTAATTAATACACTGCTTCACAAATAAACTAGCTTTCTTAGGTGTAACAGTCTGGACATCAGTATTGGGCTATGCTTCCTCTTTAAGAATTACTAGCTGTAGGCTGGATTGCATTTTTAGTACAACTCTTCAATGAATCCCTCAAAATTCTGGCTACATGACATTCATAAAGCATTACAGTGACCTTCTAGTTGATAGATTTTAGGCAAGAGCTCGCTAAAACTCATGGCTGAAGACCTAGTAATAATTTTACCTTCAATGTTGTTGCACTATTTGTAAATCCCCTTCTGCAGCGGGAAACAATTATTGGAATGTTGACTATTTTTTCCTCTTCCTGCATGAAGATTTACCAGTTTTAAAAGGTGATTTCTATAACATAGTGAACGGTAAGGCTGCTTTTGATATACCTGGCACGTAACAAGGTGCAGAATCTTATTGCAAAATACAGTTTCAGTATTGCAAGGAAGCCAGGAACTCGTGAAACATTTAGTTTAGGTCTGTGTTGAAGTGCTCTACTATATTGAACCTGTAGAGAAAGTTGTTTTCAAAATTAAAACCAGCTTTGAGTTTTGCAGAGTATTCATATTTATGTAAAATGGCAACAAACAGTACCCAGGGCAAATACTACCTCTGCTCAAGGAAAATTCTTGGGATTCAGCTCTGGTAAAAGCAACTCAAAGTATATTCATAGTGTCACAACTGTATAGATTCATAGGCACACAGTGAACACCAGTAAATTCAAGGAAAGCACAACAAATTATTTCTGCAAGGGGAGGTACCTTTGCTGGGGGCATCTTGGAAAAAATAAAGATAAGGTTTTCCCCTACTGGAAATTTATTCCAGGCTCCTGTTCACTACATGAAGCCAAAAATCAGGAATAGCAAGCAGAAAAGGCTCTCTTCTTAACCAAAGGCATTTATTTGTCTGTTTAATGGACAATCTTTTAAAGGAATTAAGGGCTTCTGCAGTTCTCAAGTTGAGTGGGGTGCATCCAAGAACTTTTCTGATGCCATTAGCTCTTTCAGTCAGGAGAAGTAGAAAGTATATTTGTGCAAATGAACTGTCAGATGCCCAGGTAGAATCACTGGGTTGGGAAGAAGGGAAACAAATCTGTCTTCTTTTCTGGGAAAGCAATAAAGCTACTGCCATTTCCTTTAATAGATTTGCACTTTCAATTTTGTATTTGTAGCCAAGAGCTCAAAAAGCAAAGTACTGGGGCAGAGGCAATGGAGAGAAAAAGCAGAGCTGACTAAATAATAGGAAGAAAGAATGTAAGAGAAAAAAGGAAAGGAAAAAAGAAATTTAGACTGCTAATAACAAAAGCAGTTCCAGACATCCAGACATCCAGATGTCACAAGATAAAATCAGAGACTAAACAAACTTCTGGATAAAACTGAGGTTTTAAAACGAAGATGTAAAAGGAAATGTGTGATGCTTTACTTCTCTCACTGCAACAGATTATTTGCTGTGTTTCATATGTATGTGTGTGCATGTGTGTGTAAATACATTTAAGAATAGTGACTTCATTTGTCTGTAATTCACAGAATCACAGAAATTAGGGGCTGGAAGGGACCTAGAAGATCATCTAGTCCAACCCACCTGCCTGAGCAGGGTCATCTAGACCAAGTCACCCAGGAACAGATCCAGGCGGCTCTTAAGTGTCTCCAGAGATGGAGACTCCACAACCCCC
>JANHGL010009648.1:77420-88162 GCA_024611195.1 Ceyx melanurus | reverse complement strand
CTCATAAGGGAGATGCTCCACTCCCCTAATCATCTTGGTGGCCCTGCGTTGGACTCTCTCCAGCAAATCTCTATCTTAAACTCTAGTATCTTCCTAAGGCAAGTGCGTCCCTGCACAATCCCCAAGGAATGTACATTGGACAGATCTTGCTCCACAAAGTAATCATTCAACACTTTGTTTAATGCTCTCAAAGCATCATCTTGTGCATTCATTATTAGAGCTCTCTCTCCATGTCTGCAGAATTGTTCCACTGTAGTTGGTTTGGTTGTGCTTTTTTAATTCAACCTTCCAAATGTACTTTCAAGAATAAATTCTGCAGAAGCACCACTTCATAATAGCTGCTGTGTTCTTACCAAGCCACACTCAGAATCAGTTTCAAAGTTACACCTGGGTTGCTTAGGTTGGTGGAAGCAAGAGCAGACGAGCTATCCGTATCTTGTGCAAGCTTGGTAGTGGCATCTTGTAAAGTAAGCAGAGTATACTTTGGGGGTTAGAAGACTTGTTTTAATTATATTACCTCTATCATGAAAAAAATCCCCACAAGTTCTGGCATGGAAGGAATAAGAGTGCCAGGAGTACAACACACACCACTGCTATAATAATCAGCTCCAGTTAAACCAGTATCAATTAATGTAGTTAATTAGCTCTTAATGCCCCTCCAAATTGATTTTTTAAAATAAAGTTTCCTGTTTGACTCTTTTCGCATCAAATAAAAAGTTTTCTAAAAACTTGCTAAGCTATTAAGAATATTCAGTTTTCTGTAGTGAACATCCTAGTTAATTAAACAATCAAGAAAAAGAAATCCCTTTGCTTATGTGGGCTTCAGAACATGAAGATTGAAAGCATCAGATTTTCAGCTGCTATAACATTAAACACACACATGCAGAGAACCAACACAAATCCTTTCCATGATCATACACCTGAACTTGGGATTTGAACAGAAGCTGTGATAAGAATCATTTCTCCTTCAAAATGAACACCCTCTTCACTGGAATATCTCTGATATTAAGAGTAAAACATAAGACCATCAGCACTTTCCCAAGTGTACAAAAAGAAGGACTGTAGAGGAGGCAATACAGGAAAAGAAAAAAAAAATAGCTCTCATAACCATAAATTATCTACATCTATGTAGATATCTGTGCCTTCCTGCTATGTGAGCATTGTTCTGGAATACAGAAGAGAAAATAGCCCTTCTTCTCTGAATGTATGCACACAACTCTTAAAAAACTTTGATCAAATTGCAAATGAGCAAAAATGGAAGTATGCTTAAAAGCACAGGATAAAGATATGTGCTTATTGGATTCAGAAAATGAAGTCAGGCTCCTATTCATGTATTTCTGGAGTAAGACAAATGTAGATTAGAAGTCTCTAAAAGCTTGTCATTGCATTATACTTACCTTTACACATATATATACAAAATAGGCATCAGCTAAAAGTAGAGCCATTTGGTCTGGGTTCATCACTTTGTATTTTATTCTGTACAATGCTATCTGGATATTTTAGTTGGGGAAAAAAAAAAAAAGTGTTTTCATCTGTGAATGGGTCACTAACCTTAGAATTGAAAGATTTGTCAGGGTATGTTTGCATGAAAAAATACAGCACTACACAGAAATATACAGCTCTAAATGTGACATTTCCAAAATGGAAAAGGATTTAAATGAATTAGCACAGTCCTCTGATCAGTCTCCTATGCCCTGCTGTTCAGTAAAGCTACTTAACCCAGACAGAGCTGTACTAACACAGTTTTACTTGTCCTGGTTTCTGTGCAAGCCCAGCATGACTCTTTGCTGAATTTAACCCAAAAGGGATTTACATGATGATTTCCAAAAAGGACCCCTAAACCTCCCACACCTCCTCATTTAAACTTAAATAATACTCTTACCAGTAGAAGACCCAGGAAAATAAATATATTTTACTTATTACTATGGATCCAGAAAAGAAGTTGGGCGTATTAAAACTTTTATGTCCTCACTTTGGAAGAGGTGGAAGTATATACAATACTCGCACAGTAGCAGCACATCCTAAAACCATCCAGACTCCCATATAGCAGTGACATGGTAATTAGTGGGACCTGAAAGGACAGGTACTTAATGGAAACCTCACTGGAAACAGAAACTTCTCTAACAAAAAATAACAAATGGGAAAAATAAAAAAGAGTAAAAAGACCATTCATTTAGGTCTAAGTGAAAACAAAATGTATTAAAGACTTGGTAGAATGTGGAAAGGAGACATCCCCATGAGGTACCTGAGACACAGCAGCAGTATTGGAATTGCCTCTTTGTGGACACAAATGCAACCTGGCTGACACCACTGAAACTTAGCATTGGGAAAGTAATGTTAATGACTGAGGGACAATAGGGAGGGATAATGATATTCTATGCCAATAAGTAATTCTGTAAGTATAATAGTGGAGCCTGGTTCCTTAGTGATCTTTCTGTTGTGATTGATGTCATCTGAAATGACATCAGCTATGGCTAAAACTAAAACTTAAACTCTCCCATGAGGATTCTTTGTGATCTTATAAACCCTTCCATAGGCTAGACACTACTAGCCTCCTTTCTCTGCCTGGGATACTGTCTCCCTAGCTAATATAAACCCTAATTATAGAAAATACTATTTTTGTTTTCTGAGACTGACACTTATTTGACAAAGATAAAGTGGAAAGAGTCCGGAGAGGAAGGAGACAGTCAGAAGCTCACATAACACAGTATGATGGGAGAGCCATTAGAAAAGAAAAGCTTCTATTTGACTAATGGACCCTAAATGATGGAAACAAAAGCTCTGGACTGTTCATGGATACAGACTATAGCTGAACAGAAGATAAGGTCCCTATTGACATTTGCTATGCAGCACCAAACAACCGAGGGGAATTGAAAAAGGGATATGTCAACACCTAAATATTATATGTACAGAAGCAGTCATATAATCATGGGAGATTTGAGAGTTCAAATTCTGAAAATCACCCACTGCTGGATATAAAATGGAACTTTGGAAATTACAGGATAATATCTCCTATCTCAAATATATGTATCCTATGCAAGAGGGTTCTATATTAGGCTGCAGCTGCAGATTACTGTTCTGAGGGAAGCACACCTGATATAAATGGTTTCCAATTCCTTCCTACATTTGATTTATCTTTCTCAACCTGAGCTACATTCAGAACTTTCTGGAAAAAATTGCTGCTCCTGAGTTAGGGCAATTCATCTGTTCCTGTGATTTAGATATGAAATAATCTAGCTTTCAAACAAAAGGGAAAAAAAAAATTAGCCAGATAATTTTCACAGATTCCTCTAGCCCTGGTCTTCACAAATAAAGGAAAGCAAAAGTATTCATGGTATCTTTGTTGCCACTCACTATAACCTAATATACTTTGTAATGATCAAAAATAACAAAATTCAGAGTTTATTATGTATTCCTTTTCCTTAAAATGGCTAATTCCATAAAGCTGAAAATAATTATGAATCAAATCACTTGGGATCAAGAGCTAAGCAGGAAAAAAAAAAAAAAAAGAGAGAGAGAGAGAATAGCTTAGCAGATGCTCAATTTAAATGGAAAATCATGAATTATAATTGGGAAATGCTTAAGAGCATTCTCCTAGATGCTGAAAACCAGAAACCAATAATTGCAGAACACAACTCTCTAAAAACTGACAACAAAGAAGAACAACAAGTTTCAAAGCAAAACTGATTGCCGCTATTTTGAAAATGTAAAAAGATATTATTACAGCAACTGAGGGGAACAGAGATAAATAGTAATACAAATTTATATATACCTACAGGTAGGGTCTTGGAAACTAGCAATAGAAACCATATAATATAAAATCAAGGGCTGGCAGATTTGATTACAATGTCAGAAAATGTTTAGAGTATATAAGGGAAGAAGGCAATCCTGAAATTGATCTAAAGATTTAGAACTGTTACCATAATAATGATGCAAAGCGGAAGAACACAGCAAGCATTTTGTTTCTGGATTTTGAACCAACTAGGCATTGATCATCATACTCCAAATAGGAGTATGATAGTTGATTCAAAATCCAGATAGGAGGATGATGAAAAGATCCTTTCCATCATAAGCAAGAAGTTACTGTGACAGCTTTCATACAGGAGGTCTAAAACCTTTGCCTGAGAGCATCACTGGACCGTATGTGTTAAATACATTATATTACTAAAATATATTAAATACATCCTGGATACTGAGGAAATTCAAGACAATTTGAAAAAAAAAAAAACAAGCTGAAATTGTGCTAATGCAAATTTAGAGAGGGATACAGTAAAGTACTTGTGTTGCATTTGTCTTGACAAATTTTAGGCAAATTAAGTTTGGTTTCTAAAGTATTGACATGTTATACAGATAGAGTATCACATGAGATTTTTATTAATAAAGTGGAATGATTCAAAACTCAGCATGAAATACGTTAAATTACTTACAAGCTGGTTGCCTTCTTGAAACTGTAATTAAAAAGGGAACCATCAAGCATCGTTAACACTCCAATTGCACACCATTATGAAAATCCATTGACATCAGATGTAAAAGTGCTGACATGCCAATAGCCAGGTTGTGCTCCCAGCATTGTCTGAGATTGCAGCATTTGCAGACAGTCCTAAGTCATGAAGAGGAAAGTCTTAAAAGCCCAGTCAGTCCTTCAGGTTTTCTTTAGTTTTTCCATACTACGCCTGAGATGCTGACAAGGGAGTAATTAATTTTTAACAAAAAGTACTGTGCATTATTAGTAGTATGATTTCCTAAAAGCTCTCTGTTGTGTTTCAATTTTATCAAGAAAGCATAAAAATATTCTCTGTGAAAAAGCAGGATGAACCATAACCAGAGGCCAGAATTTACATCAGTGGTATACTGTATAGTACCATAATGTAATAAAGGTTACAAAAGGAAGTCCAGGTGTAATAAAGCAGTTCCACTGACTTGGGCAGAATATTATACCTGCTGATTTTTCTATTTTCTCCATGCTTCAACTACATCTGTATTTATGAGGGGAAAGAAATAATGAAATATTAAAACAGTAAGCAGATTGAAGATCTATTTGTTTGCTAAAATTTAACACATGCTGCAGTAAAAGAGCAAAGTCCCAGAAGCAAGCTGCAGGGCTTTCAGGGGGACATGGAGCTGTCTTGGCACATGCCCTGCAGCCACAAGAGCTCACCCCAGGCATTCGGGAGCACTGCACCAAGGACGCTTGCCGCTGGGCCGCAGGAAGCTTTAAGGGCTGGAGATGCTTTTTAAAGAATGACAAAAATAGGGTGGTTTTTTGTGCTTAAGAAGAGAACTGAGCAGGAATAAAGGGAGAAGCTATCAAAGCAATATTCCTGACTTATTTGTAAGGTGAGATAAGGATTAATAGTAGTGTTTCCTCTTGGAAGAGTAGTTCTCAGCTTACTATGAACTGAGCTGGGAATGGGCTACAGCTTTTTCTCTCAGACTTACAGGATGCATTTTTTTAATGTTCCATCATATTGTCAACCCAGCCATATTGTCAAATGCCTTCAGGTTTTTAAACTGGCCTCCAGATCTACCACTGGAAAAAAAAGATGGAGGTCAGAACTTCTATAAAGTTTCATAACTCTTGTTTAAAGGAAAGGCCATCACAGGAGAATATTTTTCTGACAAGAGCAATTTGCATAAGACAGAAATGGGCTACATTGCTCCAGTCTTCCATGGTTATTCTGCAACCTCAGTCACTGTTTACCTGTGGGTATATGGACTCTACAAGTGAACCTGCCTTCAAAATACAAATGTCTCAGATATGAGAACCAGGGTTTTGAAAACTGAAATACCATTAACCATTCAAGAGTTTTGAAAAGTTTTCCACTAAATCTTCCAGGCTGCAAACTGAGAGGAATAATCAAACATAACTAATCAATTAATCTGGTTATTATACTATTCTAAATTAAATTCCTTAACTACAAATTATCTGAGTGTTTCTAGGTGGGAAGCTTCAGCTGGGAACCTGTTCCTGTTGAACAAAAAAATAGCACCTAAAGCATTTGAGGCCATATTCTGAAATCACTCCCTTAATCCATCATTGCAAGAGTTTGCTCAGACTGGGGAGATACAAATTTAAAGTGAAAGGTGAAAATATGCCTATAAACACTGAAAATTTCAAGTAGTGACTAACAAATTTTGTAGAAATAAAAATCACGATAAAAGACATTATGAGACTGGATTTAAAAGCTTTGGACCTCTGTTTGTTAAGTGACCCCAAGAAGATATTGAGGTCTTCCTCTGTAAATAAAATTGAGATTTAAGTATTTTTAATAAAAACAGAAAGATCATATTCAGACACTGCCAATGTGAGATCAATCTCTTTGTTTGACCAAGCTGAACATGGTGGACATTATCCTTATCCAGTGCTGCAAGACATGGGAAGTTCCCTTATTAGTTTAATAAAGGAAATAGCACATACCCAAGCAAAGGGAGAGCAAACTTGTCAGTAAAAATTACAACAATAAACCACCTAGAAAAAACAAATTCAGCAATTAATTAATGCTTTAATCATTTTGGGTTTTATTTCATTCATTTTTATTTATACTTCTAAAGACATACATATAGAGATAAGATAATGAATAAAAGAATAATTTAAAATGGGACTTTATGTTATGAATAATAATATAATGGAATAGTAGCATAAAATGCAAAAAAAATGGAACAAACCCAACAAAACCAAAACCAAAAAGACTAAGAAAGTACAAAATCTCAACCTGAATTAAAATGCATGCATTAATTCTGAAAAGCTTGAAAAAAAATATTTGTTTAATCAAAAATCTGATGTAAAACATGTGAAGTACAACAAATTTTTGTTCTGATGGATTGTTAGAGGAGATGGAGACAACCACTTAGGATAGAATGGAATAGTGACATTTGTAGCAAGAAAGGTCACATTTGGTGTTTCAAATGGACATGTGATCTATAGTTGCATTTGGGGACCTGATAGAGCCCTGGTGATTTTTAACTTTCTCTGAAAGGTGTGGTGCAAAATACCCATCAAGAATAAACACAGTTTAACTGTCTGAATGTGAAGCCTTTCTCTAGGGAATGTTTTTTACCCCGCCGATGTCAATTTGTTCCCAGCCCACCTATGTTCTATGTTTAAACGTTGTTAGAGCAGGCAGCAGCTTGATGCAGAAACAAAGTTGAATATTCCCATGTACACAGTGACTAAACTATGCAGAAAAAGGGGAGTAAAATAATTAAAACATTAGCTAGATTTAAAATTAAATGGCATGGATCATTGGGTAGCTCTGCATTGGCTTATTGACCGTTGATAGGTTACTTCAATGATTCAGTTTCTACTGCAGTAACATTAAGGGCCCTGTTGTGCTACGTACTATGTATACATGCCTGCTCCTAATGACTACACTAAAAGGACAGTGCATGGGATGTGACACAGAATCCTAAAGAAGTTAATGGACTTAACCAAGGTTACAAGACAAGATAATAGGAGGGATGAGAATAAAACAAAGCAAACAAAGACTACAAGCCATACCTTCTATCCCTTTGTCATGTTTAAAGCAATCCCTTCATTTAGATAAATGAGCTTCACAATCAAGTACCTTTAACAGGATTAATGCAATGCATCTCAAAGTCACCTGATAATTTGCTAGTGATTAGTGTTAAAAGACTACAGGTCCAGCACAGAGGTCAGGAGACAAAACTTTGGTGCCATTGTCTGCCAATTTTTTGTGTGATGATAGACAAACTGCCAACGATAGACAAACTGCCTACTCCCCGTGCAGCAAGAAAGATGGGCACAGAGAAACAAACCTCACTATTGGAGATTGGAGGGGTTTTTTTTCTTTTTCTATTTATCTAACAGGGTAAAGTCTTCCTAATCTCGGGCAAGCTTGCAGCAGCAGAGGATTGGCTAGAAGGTACAGCCGAGAGGGTTAAGTGTCTCAGGGGTGCTAACCGTTGCCGGCCGCAGAGTTTTAAACGTGGTTGAGCCAGAAGTGCCCCCTACTCCGCATGCAGCCTGCATTGTTGGCGCGTGAGGAAGGGGCTTAAAAAAAAATGAAAACAAAAACCAACCAAAAACCCGCAAACACAAAAAGTCCATCCAGTTAAACTTGCTGCTGACTGGTCAATATAGTGTCCACTCAGCATAAGAAGACCATGCTTCTGTCTTCAATCAAAGTAGATGTGGGAATTCAGACAGATGATGCTCAAAAGGATGTAGGGGTGCAAATTACAGGCTGCATAGCCTGTTGCTGGCCTCAGAGGACAACTCCCATGGCTGTGCGCGGTGTTAGCACGTAGATGATCTGCTCAGCTGAGCAGCCCAGCTTCAAGATGAGGTTTTGAGGCTTCAAGCTCAAGTGAAAGGACTCAGGAGTATCAGGGAGAGTTAAATTGAGATTGGTCTCTGGAGCCATTCTCTGAGCTCCACTCAGCAGACAGGTAAATCCCAGGATCAGGGGGCCCCTGAGCCTTGCCTCTCTCATATGAATAACAGAACCCCAAGTAAAGGGGGTGAGTGGAGGCAAGTTCATGGGCATGGTAGAAGGAGAGCATCCCCTTTGCCTGCTTCTATTCCTCAGGTGCCTCTGAAAAATAGATACAAGGCCCTTCTGGAAGACATTCAGTTTTCTTATAACCAGTTAGAGGGTGGGGAAGTGGTAGAGGGGGAGGCTTGGAGGCATGTCCCACCTCGTGGGAGTGGGTGGGTTCTCCCTCCACTCCCCCCTCCCCTCCATCATTTATCTCACTCAAGGGGTATGGACCCCTGGAATTTGATACCCCTTCTGATGAAGACCTATCTGGCAACTTGCCCATAGCCTGTCCCTCAGCCCCACAACTTAGGATTTCCTCAACGAGGAAGAAAAGGAGGGTTCTTGTAGTGGTAGACTCTCTGTTGAAGGAAACAGAAGGGCCAATTTGCAGACCCGACCCAGCACACATGGAAGTCTGCTGCCTCCCTGGGGCTCAGATTAAGGACATTAAAAAAAAGCTGCCTGATCTGTTGCACCCCTCTGATTATTATCCTTTAGTAGTTTTTCAGGTGAGTTATGATGAGATTTCTGAGAGTAGCCTAACTACTATCAGAAAGGATTTCAGGGCATTAGGGAGATTGGTTGAAGGTTCAGGAGCACAGGTAGCTTTTTCATCAATCCCTCAAGTGGAGGGGAAAAATAGAGACAAGGGGTAGAAAATACATGTCATTAACACATGGCTGAGAGACTGGTGTCACTGCTGGAATTTGGGATTTTTTTACCATGGGGAGGTTTATAGGACATGTGATCTGCTGACATCAGACAGAGCAGATCTCTCTCATAGGGGAAAGAAGATTCTGTCATATAAATTGGCTGGGCTCATTGATAGAGCTTTAAACTAGCCATGAGGGGGGAGGGGGAAATGCCTGTCCTTTGGGGAGCAGGCTGGAGACAGTTGAGGGGTGTTGTGCCATCCCCATTGCTACCTCAGGGTTGGTACCAGTCAGGAGGTTCTCGTGCATTGCAAACTCACTAAAATGCCTGTACACAAATGCACACAGCATGGGGAACAAACAGGATGAACTAGAGATCTGTGTGCAATCTCAAGACCATGATCTCATTGCAATCACTGAGACATGGTGGGACAGCTCACATGACTAGAACACTATCATAGATGGCTATGTCCTTTTTAGGAAGGATAGGATGGCAAGGTGAGGTGGTGCAGTTGCTCTTTATGTGAGAGCACAATTGGAATGTATGGAGCTCTCCCTGGGGGACAATGAGGAGTAGGTTGAAAGCTTCTGGGTAAAGATCAAGGGGGAGACTAGTATGGCAGACATTGTAGTAGGTGTTTACTACAGGCTACCTGATCAGGATAAGGAAGTTGATGAGGCCTTCTACAAACAGCTGGGGGTAGCTTCAAAATCACAGGCTCTGGTTGTCATGGGGGACTTTTAATTACCCTGAAATTTACTGGGAAAATTGCATATCCAGGCAAGCTCAGTCCAGTAGGTTCCTCCAGAGCACTGATGATAACATCCTAATGCAGATGTTGGAGGAGCAGACAAGGAGAAGAGTGATGCTGGACCTTGTACTGACCAACAAAGAGGGTCTGTTAGAGGATGTGAAGGTAGGAGGCACCCTTAGCTGTAGTGTACATGAGATGGTAGAATTTAGAATTGCAGTCAGCAGGCCCAGGACCACAAGCAGGATTGCTAACACAGACTTCAGAAAGGCCAACCTTGGCCTTCTCAGGGAACTGCTTGGAAAAGTCCCATGGGACAGGGCTCTGGAGGAAAAGGGGACCCAAGCAAGCTGGATAATACTCAAATGCCATTTCCTCCAGGCTCAGGATGTGTATCCCAAAGAGCAGGAAATCTAGTAAGACAATTAGGAGGCCTGTATGGTTGAACAAGGAACTACTCGTAAAACTTAAGCAGAAGAGGGAAATATATAAAAAATAGAAAAAGGGACAGGCCACCTGGGAAGAATATAGGGAGGTTGTCAAAAGATGCAGGGATGAAACAAGGAAAACTAAGGCTTCCTTTGAAATCAAGCTGGCAATTGAGGTCAATGATAACAAGAAAAGCTTCTACAACTATGTTGGAGATAAAAAGAAGTCTAAAGGCAATGTGGGCCCGCTACTGGATGAAGTGGGTGCCCTGGTGGCCGAGGACAGAGAGAAGGCTGAGTTACTGAATGCCAACTTTGCCTCGGTCTTTATTTCTAAGGTCAGCTACCAGGAGTCCCAGGTCTCCAAGACCACAGATGAAGTCTGGAGGGAGAAAGTTCTTTCCTCAG
>JANHGL010009648.1:25115-55451 GCA_024611195.1 Ceyx melanurus | reverse complement strand
TATGTTGGCTAAGACAGATACTTACACATGGCTTACACATCAAACAGAAGAAAAAGGTTTTGGTCCTCTATATCCATTGTTCACATTGCTCTTTTGAACCATTAAAAAATGCTGTTAAAACCTTAATACACACGTCTTGTTCAATTGATTTAAGAATATCATGAGGTATTATTACATCAAAGAAGTATCAGAACAGCATCTGAGCTAGTACCTATACATGTAAACTAATTTGCACACAAAAAAAACCCTAAATATAAAACAAGCAATTTTCTGCATTGGAAATGCATGAAAAATGAGAGCAACATTTGCAATGGAAATCCCTGTCAAGTTACCTATTGCTTCCAAAGCCCCACAGTATACAGAAGTGCTTCATTTAAGCTTCTGAAAACTTGGGACTATTTTAATAAATGTAATTAAATGCAGTGAATTGGGAATTCGTAAATAGGCTATCTACTTCTATTGGAAGCATTAAAAAAATCTTTGTCTGCCTGTTTTTCTGGTCGTGAATTACAGCAGTGTACAACTCAGGAGTGAAGAGTGCTCCAACCAACAAGACTGCGCACAGATCTAACCTAGATGCTGAGCTCTAGTGTATTTCTTAAAGTCTTCTTTCATTGCTTGAAATCAGAATATTGGAAAGTCAGAGGATTATTTCAGTGTTGGAATGCTCTGCAATGAGATATAGTTTGCATAAAAATCATAATTTATCCCACCTCTTGGCTTGAAGCCAGACATCTTTCCTGGGAAGTTTTGGCAAGGGCAGAGATGCCTAAATTCTATTTGCTTCTAAGGATGAGGACAAATTTGGCTTCCTGATGTCCCCCATCACAAGTCAACCAAAGTCTTAGGACAGTGCATAGTGTATAATACAGGTTATTTTGTATACCTGAAATATTTGTAATGCTGTAGATTAGAGGTTTTGCCCTGGGATCAGCAATGGCGTAAAAGTAATTTAGACAGATATTCCTTAGAGTAAAATGATGGGAGCTAGAGGAGAATGAAGATAGCTACACATAACTAGATCACAAAAATTACAGATAACTTCATGTGGAAGAATAGGATCCAAGATTTTGATATTTTTTTCTGAGGTAGTAACATCTCTAGAATTTCTCTTCACTAACACCTTTTTTTTCCCCCCTATTTTGTTAATATTATCAAGTTGAAGTTTATTATGCTCTCAAAGGTAAATCTGCTATCTGGAAAAACTAGAATACTTATTATATGATGAAATATTGATCAAGTAATTTGTCTTACCAAAAAAAATAATTTATCTTGACAGAAATGACACAAAATGCTCTTGTTCCAAAATGAATATTTTTAAAGTTTGTGATTTGTTATTTTTCTGTTTACCAAAAAAAAATGTCTAGTGACAAATGTTAGAATAAACCTGTTATTTAAAATGTACCAAGATAGAAACCTATTAAATGGCAAACAAAATGACGTCTTCTGCCCTAAAAAAACAGAGAAGCGGGTGTGTATCCGTCTATGCAAGCAGGTGGATAATGTCAATTTGCTGTGCTAGAAAAAGCACAAATAGAAAATAAATGGTTCATTTTAAATGCGTACTATATATTCAAGGTTCCCATTTCACAAATATCTTGCCTGCTGTGCACTGCAGCTGACCCTTTAAACATATCTAGTCAATACCCTATTGTTTACCGCAAGTCCATTTTGTCATTTTGATGGTACAGATTCAAGTGTGGCAATCTTCCTTTCTCTGCTTCACTGCATACATGACTCCCTTTGGCTGGGACTAGCTCACAAAAAAATCCACTAAAATGTCATTAATTACAGCAGTTTTGAGATCTGAATGCTAATTCTATTAATGGACCTATGAAATTAGGACACTGTAAATCTAGATGAGCTGTGCTTGGGCCTCCTGCAAACCAGGCTGACCTGAGGTTACCTACTATATTAAATAAGAATTGTCTAATACAGTTTCAGAATTCTAAGTATGTGTAAATTAGACCTTGTGAAGTACACCACCAGAGGGAATAGATAACTGCAGCACGCTTTCTATCTTATCTTCTTCTATTTATCTAGCATCAAATTCATTTGGAGTGCTTCATACCAAGAAACAGTGATGCCCAAGGCGAAGGTGGGATCAGATAAGGCCTTCTGGACACCTTCCCTACTGTGCAATCCCAAAATGTTAAAATTTCATTTATAAGTAACTTGATATTCATATATATAAAGGAGACTTGTTAAGAAGCTGCCAAAATATTTATGAATTAACATTCTCTGCATGTTCTTCCAATTTGGAAAACTTAAATGTACTGCACATTTTGATGTGTTTTGCTATTAATTTCCCATCTTAACTTTCAATGTAATGTACTTTTAATTAGGCAATAATATATAATCTTCTGTTCATCTATCATTTTTACTCAAACATGTTAGGAAAGGGATAATAGAAAAAAGGCTCATATGAGACCCTTTGGAAGTACAGCAAAGCTGGAATAAAATGCCATCTCCTGACAGTACCTTTAAGGTTTCATAAAAAGATAATGGATGTGCTTGTCAGCGACACTAATGATCAAACATTTTCCCAGTTTTACTGGATATTAAATTGTGAACTATAAAAGAAAACCTCACAGTCTAAGCAATGTAGGGAAAAAAAAATCTTGCTACATTTTTTATCTCCTTTGATATCTAACTAACATAAACCTTCTTATTCCGCTTTCACTGCATAGGCACTATGCCATGAGGGGGTGATGCTTCCTTTCGCTGAAGGGAACAGGCTTATTTTCAGGAAAAAAAAACAACTGTCCAGGTTGCAGAACAGGAAAAAGACAAAAATGCAAATATATTTAAGTGACCCAGGACACTAATTCATCACAGCATCTTTATGATGCTGACTAAAAGGTAGGGGTTTTTTAATCTGGCATGAAGAAATTTTTGAGAGGGTTCTGTCTAAATTTCATATATGACTTTGAAACATACTTGAATGATAACCTCTGCTTAATATTTTAGTGGTAAAAAAGAGCAAGGCACAAAAAAAAAACCACAGAAACCCCAAACTATGTGATTGGAACAATAGAAAGTAAATATTTACCTAAATATATATCGATCAGTTTGAAAAATTAGATTAATACTGAAAAAAACCTTGTTTTGAAAGCACAGGAAAAAAATAAGTATGTTATTCTACTTAGAAAAGAGAAAAACATCAAAACAAGATAATACATTATAGACAATCACATTGGAATTAGATTCATGACACAGGAAGGTTCTTCCAAGTTGTTCTGAATTCATTGTTATTATATTCTCCTCTTTCTGTTCAGTCCTGCAAATGGTCAGCTATATAATTCTTCATCCCATGAAAAGGTTCACTAGGCTACATTCTGGAATTACTCGAATCAGGGGAACAAACCCATATGCATAAACTTACTCATAAAATAAAGGTTGTGTGTTATTTTTTGCCTATTGGGAATGTGCAATGTCTTGCTGAGAAGTATAATGGCAGAAATGCTGGGCTTGGCACAGACAGCCCAACTCTTACTGCAGGGTTGTCCCCCTATATTTTGCACACCTCTTTAGACAATACGATTTTTCTGGTTGGCATGATATGACATAGAAGCAGTATGTATGTTCAAACCTAATGCATTTACCTAATACAAAACACATTCAGGCACAGTAAGACTCATCCTCAATCACTACATTGTCCATAAAGCTTGAATAGTCATTAGCAAGAATCAGAAAGGGCTTTTCTGACAGTATTTTTGCTTTGTTCTGTTTTATTTCACTATTACGAGCTTTATTTTACACAAAGGTTGCAGCCCAATTCACCTGCTATTGAAATGCTGAGGTTTAGGCTGGAAAACACATCAGACCTCTTTTAAGAACAGTTCTTCTCAAAGGAAGATGTGTGCCCAAACAGCAATTTTTCAGTACCTTTTTTCCTCATTGCATCATTTCAGACCATGGCACGAAGCTCTGTCATGAGGGGAACCACTTTACTTATGGGCCCCACTGATTTCAGGGTGGTAATTTGGAATAACATGGAAGTAACATGTTAGTAAGAATAGGGGTACCAGGCTTTTCAAACAGTGGCTTTATTTTCACTGTTAGAGGTACAAATTGAAAAAAGAAAAATAAATTAAAAAAAAAAAGAAAAAAATGGCAGAATACCAGAGTATTCTCTGTATTCAGAGTTTGGTAATCTCCATTAATGATCTCCAACTAAAGGATGACAATATAAATACAAAACTAAATGAGGGCAATGATTCCTATACACTTCCTCAAAAGGGCAAATTGCTTGTAATTAAAGCAAGCATAACCAAGGCTCACTTATGGGTGTGCTTCCATTTTGGCATAAATTACAGTCTTATAAAACATTTGCCTTCCCAGTTTAGGTGTTATTCAGAATGCCAAATGAAAAATATACATGTACTTCTTTTCTTTATTATCACTTTTTTAACCCAGACCCTTGGAATGACATTTACTGTTTCTGCTGGGAAAATCAGTCTCTTGAGGAGGGAAAAAATAGAAAATTTTAAGCAGTGCTTACTTAACCTCCAGATTATAACTTGTGAATCATGAAGAAACAAGAATGCAGTTAGAATAAACCATCTCTCTCCTTTCCCTCCCACTCTTGAGAGCAAAAAGGGTAGCAGCCAGTGAAGACCCAAAGCATTCTCTGTTCCTAGATAAACTTTTCATAAGAAGTAACACAGAAAAGATCACTCACAGTGTTAAATATTTCTATTATGGTCTTGCATGGGGGGTGGGGGAGGGGGGGAACCAAAAGCAGCATTATAATCCATTTATTTTATGAAATTTAAATAAATTATTTAATGTAAAAAAAAAACAAACTCCTGCTTTTTACCAGACAGATATACATTAAATAAACATTTGAAGTCTCAAAATCCAAACATCTTCATATCTGTCCTTTCCTAAAAAGAAGACAAAAAAATATATCCGCACTTACTCCCGCCACCTGTCCTTCAAGGCTATTAGGCTACTCATGCACTATTCCTCACTAGATGAGGCTGCTTGTGCAAGACTTGCATTTAAAGATAATCTAAAGAAAGTATAACTAGTCTGCTTCTTATTCAGTAGTTCCCAATTTTCCTGGGCAAACAGTTCTCTTATCCATCTTATCTAAGAAAATATTCTAACAGTCTTTCATTCTCAGACTTCCTTACAGACAAAGTTGGGTGAGGGAACACACTGAGGTTTTGGTTTTTTTTAAATACACTTGCTCCATACCTTAATTTTTTATAATTGTTTTCTCTTTAGCATAGGATTTCACTTTTGAGTGATTTCTAATATTTTATTTAGCAAATGTTGCATCTCCATAAAATGCAGGTTCTCAAGCAGATTAGTCTGTAAAATAAAGGATGTTTCAACTCCAAATAAACAAACATAATCTGAATTGTACAAAAAGCCTTCTACTGAGGACTTAATAGTACTGTAAGGAATCTAAAACCACATTCCATTGCTATTGGTCTGGAAGAAAACGTTGTTGCAGCTCTAAATATTTATTTAATTGACTTCCTTACTAACAAATGTCACAGTGTGAATCTTGGTGAGACACGAGCAGAAGTCCCAAAACTCACGGAGATCATTTGTATTAAAATATATAACCACAAAGACGAAAACTAGAAATTCAGACAACCAGTAAAGGTCACATGAAAGTGAGGAGACAGACCTTATTCTGTCCCTACATCTTCTCACATGGAAAAAAAACCCGAATCCATGTATTACTTCTCCCTGTACAGCCAGACATTTTACGCAGTGGTACAGTGAGATCAGGATTATTATGCAAAAGTTCTGCTCTAAGGCAATCTTAAGAATAAGAAACAAAGGCAGGAAAAAATGCAAGCTGTGCAAATTTTCTTTTTTCATTACTAGTGTGTTTCTACACTACCTGTTTAGTGTCATGTCATCGTTAATCATTTAATATGTGACAAATGGGCATTGTACCAGATCCAAAATACACAAATGACTTCTACATATAGTTAATGTGCATTTATTCTACTAAGAAAAACCTGCAAGCCTGATACAGGGTTATTTTAGTTTTAAAGTAATTTCAAGTATTCGTACCAATCACTGTATTCCACTGCAAGTTTTAGAGATTTTACTGTAATAGGTCCCACTTAAAAGAAAATTAGCTCTGTGCCCCTTGAGGCTCTCTAAAGACCACAAAGTCCAAAGCACAAACACAAATGAAATCCTTCTATGCTCAATAAGATGTTAGCACTGGTTACCTCAGGGATCAGTGTTAAATTACAAGTGGAAAAGCCATTACCATCAACGAAGGTTAATTAATTTTCATCTTTCAAGCAACAATCTCTTTCAAACACTGCAACTACTAGTGATTTATGAATTAGACTAAATAATTTACAGAAATAAATAGTAATACGGTATTACTGGGCAGAATACCCTACTGGCGTATAATAAAGACAAATGTTACTTGAAACATCAAAGACGAGAGCATTGGTGTAAAACTAAAATGTTGATTAGAGGCATAGATTACAGGTTATTAACCACTGCGCTAACATGTGCCCAGGACTTGAAGTCACTATATAAAAGGGAGGAAAAAAATCATACAAATGATCACAAGTTTCCTTGTTTCTGAAGTATTCTGAAATTACTATACCATAGTATCCCAGAATTGAACACCTGCTTTTGGGAGTCATAGCATGTAATATTTCAGTAGAATATGTAGAAATAAAACCCAACAAATTATATTGTCTCAAAAGCTGGTGAACTCATGTCATGAGCATGACTATGCTAAACAAATAAGAAAGTAGAACACAAGCTACCAGAGGAGTACCACATAAATCGACCAATAGCATATCCTATTTATTGTCTTTAAAATAGTCAAAAATAACTCTATTCAATTCTAATTTGACCTGGAAAATAGCATGGATATTTGAATAATATCCATAACACTTTTCAAATCCACAATGAAGATCAAAACAAACAGGTAAATAGTACAGCTTCTATTAAATAATATTTTGATAACTTCCTTATCTTTTTCAAAACACACAAAAAAAGGCAATGAAAACTTAAGTATCTTTTTTTTTTTTTCCAACAGCAAACCCTACTGCCTATGACTTAACTATTTTTTTTTTTAATCTAATTTACCTGTCTATGAAGCAAAACATCAGTATTATTCACAGAAAATAAAAAACCCTATTCTGTCTGAGCAGCTCTGCATTGGGAATACCTGTGTCATACTACTAAAAGCTTGACAGGAGGTTCTTCCAGATAATACCTGCAATGTCTTTATGTTGTATCCCCAGAATACAAACCTTTTATTTGGCACAGAAAATAAAGTTGTCATTGTTGTTCTTTTACTTATTGGCTTTTTGTTTCTGTTTTTGTTTTAATACATTCTTACATATAACATGAATTGCATTGCACATAGCAGGGATTAATGGAAAGCTGAAAGCTTCTTACCCAGTACCCCAAGGCGATAGTTGACTGTGATGACTATCACATTCCCATAACTTGCTAGAACACTGCCATCATATAAATTTCCAGTGCCTTCCATGTAGGACCCTCCGTGAATATACACCATCACAGGCTTAGGTCCCCCACTGTCCCGAATGTCTGGAAAAAATATTAAGACACATTTTATCTCAAGAAAGTACCAAAAAAAAAGAGATACATGCAGTATTTATTTATTTTAGTGAAGTTATTTTTCTTGACGTGTTTCTCAAGCAACATATTTTATATAAGGAAATGGGCAGGTGGGCATAAGTGTTTCTTTGTGGCTTGCTTGTAACTATAGTTCCTATTTTTTGAAACACTCATTGGCATCACAAAAGTAAAAAAGAATGGAAAATGGTAACATATTTGCTCAAATGCAATGGGACATTGATTCAATTCTGTTCCTGCTGAATTTGATGTAGAACATTTACTAATATCAGTGTAAGCTCATTTAAGCAAAGTCTAAACACTTCTGAAAGCTCAGTCCATCTTTCTGTTCACTTAGCTAAAGGTAGTTCACTAGACTGAGACAAACAGGATTTCTACTCATGCATAAATTGTTGATTGATTCCAGTACAGTAAGATCAACAATTTATAAAAAGTCTAAGTCTTAAGTCTAAGTTTTCAAAAAGATACACTAAGACCTCAAATGGGTGTCACTTGTAACCTGGCTAGTATTAAGTACAAGGTGCGTGGGTACTTCTAATCTTACTAACCTGTGAAAGGACTGTAGATTTGAAGAACTGTCTGGCACATTGTTTATAAATCCCCACACTACATTCAAACACATTGTGAGTGTTTCTCACAAAAGTGACACTGAACACAGATTATTATTTTACATCTTAGAAGCTCTGCCTTTCTCTCAGACAACAAAATTAGATACTGACATATTGTGCTGAGTGACTTTTTAATGAAGACATTGATTTGGGTATCCCTCTCCCCTAAAAACCCTATTTGCAAATTGATGAATCTACTCAGAATAAGTTTTTTAATATCTCAACAGCACTGTTTTTTGTGAGGAAACATCCTTAAGTATCAATTCAAAATAGAAGTTCATGGTGAAATAATGTATGCTTTTAAAACATTTTGGTTGGTTAGAAATCAGCTAAGCTGTAAATTAAAACTTATAAATCTGGATTAAATTGTATTTCAATCTCATTTCCTAGGTGCTTGAGTCTTTTCCACTGCCCAGGTCATAATATTCCATAATAGTCTCTAAAAGTCAAGAAAGACAATAGCAAGAGATCATATGCAAACTTTCCAATGAAATGTACTGCATATTTTGATTTGGATATTTTTTTCTTGTCATTGTACAGTATTCAAGTGACTTCCCTGATTACTCACTTCACTGTCTCAAAAAACCTCTGATGTATTGTTTACTCCTTTGATTTGAGGAATCTTAGTTAAGAAGCTTTCAAGAAAGCTCTCTGTAGAATTGTTTGAATCATTTCTGAAGCACTGTACAGACTACTAGGTGAGGGCAGCTACACTAAAAGCCCTGCTTTTTTAATTTATTGCAAAAGATCAGCACAGATGTGTCTGTTTATAGAAAGCCCGTTGCTATTATTATTTTATATTGATTCTAATTTGAGGAAAATGCCAGAACAGTCAAGATCAGAAATTGGATCTTCAATATTGGAAGTGCTAGAGCAATCATTTATTCAAGACCAAAAGGATGATGAAAGGTTGTATATGAAATTGCTTGTATCGCTTTCCTCACTCAAGCATACAGTAAGGACTTTCCAACATGCAATTTTCAGAGTGTAAAGCTAAGGAGATTATTTATCTTCATTGTCTATAAGATAGAATGAGGAGCTCCAGAGGTTTAAAACCTACACTGTGGAAAAAGTCTTTTCAAAATCAAACACTGTTTTCAATGGATGGTCTGTTCATTGTCGACGCTTCTTTTTTTTCTTTTTTTGTTACAAATTTGTAAGCAGTAATAAATTATTAATCTGAAATAACTGTGTGACTGTTCCCAGCAGAAATTGTACACAGTTAATTGTATACTTGGTGGTAGCACAGGGGGAGACTGTCTCAGAATTCTTCTTTAATTAAAATTACATAGAATTACAGAGCACCAACTGTGAACAGTAATGAAATGTTGGTAGTACTGGCCTGTTTATCTGGAAAATAATATTGAAATATTTAGCAAAGAATAGGTGTCCTTTATCTGATAAAGGAAGCACACATTCCTGAGTAAAATCTGACATAGAAAGAGGTGGTTCTCTGAGTAAATTCTGTGTAGTACATACTTCTGTTATTTCCTACTACTAACAGTCTTGTAAAGATTACAGAGAGATAGGCTAATGTGAAGCTCTGCCTATGTACCATGTCAGACAGATGACATGCAGTATGAATTTTCCTCATGCTGTTTTGCCAAAGTCATCAGTCTTAAGAGAAATCTCTTCTACAAGAGAAAAATGGTGCTTCAGTATGTCTCAGGCAGTAATCTAGTACTGGAGACATCTGTGAGGCTATGTAGCATTCAGCTGAGGCATGTGGGACTTTGGGATGCGGATTACAGAGTCCGACGGAGAGCTACGAGTACGATTAAGGGACTTGAACATCTCCCCTGTGAAGAAAGAATGAGGAATCTGGGGCTGTTTAGTCTTTAGAAGAGAAGACAGGGAGGGACCTTCTTAATGTCTATTAATATCTGAAAGGTGGGTGTCGAAAAGAATGAGCCAACCTCTTCTCTGTAGTGCCCAGGAACAGGACAAGGAACAATGGGTATAAACTTGAGCATAGAAGGTTCCACCTCATATGAGAAGGAACTTCTTTACTGTGAAGATGACGAAGCCTGGAACAGGCTGCCTAGAGAGGCTATGGAGTCTCCTTCTCTGGAGACTTTCAAAACCCATCTGGATGCATTCCTACATGACATGCCCTGGGTGATCCTGCTCTGGCATGGGGTTTGGACTCAATCTCTAGAGGTCCCTTCCAACCCCTTACATTCTATGATTATAGAGAAGCTATGGACCTCTTCTTGTGAAGAGGAGAGATCACTGCATTTTGGTCATACAGTCAGTGGTCTCCTATCAACTGCAATCTATAGTTAGGAGTATTTGAAAGGTATGAGCTGTGAGAGGTACACATATTATTAACTAGCGGATATTATTATTTTGACACTCAGATACCTTTTAAAACCTGACTATAAATGATTTGAAACATCATCATTTTTTTTCAGTGGGCTAGTATCAGTCCTTTTTGTTCATGTGCTGGACTGGCTTCAGCAAACTCGAGTTACACTTTTTCAGAGAGATTAATGGTATTTGTGGAAGTAGCTACTTCTGAACCTGAGGAATTGGGGTGCAAATATGGTGTTTCTGCTAAATGTAGATTTCTATATTGATTTAATCGCATACTGCACTCTTCATTGCATTTTATTAAGTGTTGCTTTAATTAAAAAGCAGACACATGAATATTTTCAAAGACATACGAAGGGATGGGCTGTTCAAAATTCTTCTCAAATTCAACTCTGTTCTGTTTCATATTCACACAGATATAACTTCTGAGTGCTTGATTTATTTGGCTTTAAATTGCTAGTTCATAAAATATTCAAGTAGGTTTTACTGTATAGCAGAGAATGATCTTATTTATAAGACGTATACTTGAACTTTCTTATTAAGATATCCATCATCTCCTTTCTTTTGTATCTTCCTAAGGTTTGTTGCATCTACTTTTTATGTCTGGTCTTAATTATAATTATAGGAAATTTAGGAATAGGGCAGTCTTTTATTCTATGGTACATCACACAACAGGGAGGTGGGTCTGACTGTGAATACCAGTCATGATCATCATATAGAACAAAACAGAACTTCAGTCATTTGAAACTGATGTGAATTGGCCACGTGACTTCACAAGTATAATTTGCAGGGAACAATCAAAATGGGAAAGGCAGAAAGCCTACCTGGAGACAGCTTAGCACAAAAATATCATTAGTTTAGCAGGGATGTCACAATCAGTGATTTTTCTAAATGCTATTAAACAGGATTCACAGATTCACATATATTAGGGGTTGGAAGGGACCTAGAAGATCATCTAGTCCAACCCCCTGCCTGAGCAGGATCACCTAGACCAAGTCACCCACACAATGTAGACTACTAAGTAAATCTTGATCTGTGAATATGAAACAGCCCAAGAACAGTGGAAAACTTTTAGTCTGGTTACTGTAAACACTATGTGTTCCTTACAGAGAATAATAGGTGGATATAAGTGTAGCTCTTCAATAAGCTTTAGTCCTAAAAATAAGTAGAGCATGGTACCAATCAGTGCAACTTTTAATTATTTAAAATTTTTTTCACATTATTTCTCCATTCAGTGAAAATCTATTGGGTGCCTCATGGATGCACTGCTCTTTTAATAAACAAGCACACTTAGCAGTGTTAGTAAGTAAACATCCATAATATCATGTTTTTAACATGTGATATGAAACCAGGTGTCTTGAAACTTATAAAGTAACTATTGAACTTCCCCCAGTAGTGGCAGCAAGGTTGTAGACATGCTTCATATTTTAAAATAGAGCCTGCACCCATCGTGTTTTAGAAAAATAGATGTCTTTTTTTTGGTTGGTTGGTTTTATCAAACAATGGATTATTTTGCACACTCTTGAACTACCTTTGCCTGAAATATGAGGTCCTGGTGAAGCATATTCTAACATAAAAATGGCCTGTGCTTTTACAGGTAAATCTGAGAAGATTCACATTAGAGCATGACTTCAATGCTAGGTAGGACTACTACCTGGCCAGTTAGGTAGTGATTTTAAATTATTAAAAGATGATGGTTCAAAAGATAAAAGCTGACAGACTCTTCACTGCACAATGTTTGGCACTGCTAAAAGTATAATGGAGGCCTGAAGAGGTGCTTAAATTAAAGGTCTGTCAGGATTTTTATTATGCACGGTTTCAAGCATTAAAAACACCATAAAAATTCAACGCAATCTGAATTGAGTTTCTCAGTGGAAAGGGAAAATAGAATCCACAAAATTGAATATGCAAATGACACTGGAATCTGTATTTGGAAGTTGGAATCTCAGAATTAACATGAATGGGTGAAAGGATGAACAGGAATCATGATTATGTGTTTGTGTATCAACAAGTTCACCCAAAACTCATCTGCACTACTCCAGCCTGGCTGGAACTCATTAGAGACTATAATTAAGGTTGGAGGACGTGGTTGCTTTGAGAGGCGTACAAATGTGTTTTGCTGTTTACTGATCTCTGAAGTCCAAAAATGTACAATCGGTGCCAGACGAAAAGATTGTTTTCTCTCCCTATTTCTTGCCATGACAGCAGAAAGCAGATGAAATGTTAAACTTGGTAACTTTGTCTATTTTAATACTAATGGAGTGATAGGGTTTTTGAAACAGATCCTCAATTCTGAAATGTGTGCTTTTGTGCCAGTGACTGCTACAGTCTGTTAAGCATAAGAAGGGGTATGCAGATGCATTCTGCATCATTAGCAATTTAAAATTTGAGAGGATTTTTGTTTGGTTTGATTTAAAACATGCCCTGGACCAAGAACTTCCTTCAGTCAATGAAGTCCAATAGCCCATTTAAGACAGAGTATCAGACTAAATGATTAGAATCATCACAGTTGCAGGATGTGAACAAACAGCAACATCTGTTCCTAATCTGTCCCTTTTTTCACAGGAGAGAATGGAATGGAAGAAGGGGAGAGTAGAGACAACTAGCAATTCTAGTGCTTCCAAGGCATGTACTCTCAATTTCCAGCTTTACTATGGGCACAGTGTCCGTGTCCCACAAATTCAGCGTCTGTGGTCCTCATGTCTAAAAATGGAATAATAGCCCTACTCTATTACAGAGGGACGCTGCTGGGAGGCTGAACACATTAAAAACAGAGATGCTCAAATAGCATCGGGGACTAAATAAGGACCTGGGATTGACAGATTGATGTTCTTGACTAAGGTGTGTATGACAGAATGGTGGATGAGAATAATTAATTTGTGAGCAATCCTTCATGGATATTTCATACTACACTAACTACCTATAAGTTCAGTTCTGATCCCCAAGTACACTGTCCGATTAATAATTTGTGTTGCTGTATTTGCAGTCATGCTAAGGATTTCAGTATACAGGAACTAAGGGCTCATAAAGAGTCACTGGTTTGTTTGGGTTTTTTTGCTATAGCCAAATTAAATCAAGTTAAAATGCTACCTTACTAAAATTAGGACTGAGTTAACATGTAAAGATTAAAGTATTTTACTTTTTAAAGCTAAGCCTCATTTCTAGACTGCAGAAGGTACAGTTGAAACTGTCAAGCTACTCAAATTTTGCCTCTACACTACCTACTGCTTAACTGCAGGTTAGCAAACAAGCAAAACCACCACTGCTATAAAAAGTGAAAGCCCCGATCATCACTGGTTGCAAGGTGCTTTTGCCACTCTTGTTTTTCGTCTCTGATCAACTAGTTCAATACTTAATGAAAACCAGGTAATGTAAAGTGAAGACATGAAAGGGTTAAACAGAAACAAGGAGGCATCCAGACTGGGGGGAGGGGCCAAGGGCTGAGACATTTATATAATTTCTGACTTTTTGTAGAATTTACACTCTCAGAATTGGAAAATACCTTCATTATTTAAGCAGCAAATTTGCAGATCATTAGCTGGTAATCTGCACTACTGCCTTTGGGTCTTTTGAAAACAAAAATGAAAAATGATCTAATTAAGTCTGGTCTACTGGTTGCAGCACATACCAGAGATCCAAGTCTGATTACTGATTCCAGTGCTTGTGCTGGCAAGGTTTGGACCACAATACTGTGGTACTGACATGTAGCAGCAGATGGGTGTAGGATTATTGAACACTGTTTTAAAATTAATTTTTCTGATCAGAGTCTGATGTTTGAGTAACACAACACAGAATACTTTACAAGCATTTGATCCAAGAAACTTCTATAAAAGCTCTTTCTGCATGAAAGGTATAATACAAGACATAGATGCTCTGAATTTCTTAATACAGAGACCACCTTGGGCATTTTAGAAAATACTGGGCATTGTTTATGTAGCATGGATTCTGTGGTTACATGCACAGCTGTTTTTCAATGTTTATGCTTAGCCTAGTTTCCTCAATATTCCAACTTCATAATTTAATCAGTTTGGCTTTTGTTTTATTTTGTTCCCAGTTATTAATGTGTAGGTTTTTATATTCAGTAAAAACTACTGTACTGCAAAAGGTGAAGGGCTTGATGGACAGGCTAGCAGAAATGGTAGCTTTCTGCTTTGACTCTCTTGTTATTCAAACATATGACTCAAAGCAGTGAACATTTCAGTTCTGCATATGCAACACATGCATTCCAATGCAGAAGAGCAAGTTCACAAAATGCAGGGCATCTGACAGTGCTCCTCCACCAAGGGACACGGAAGTGCAGGGCCTGAACAGACAGGGTTTCTACCAACCCAGCAGCCATCCCAGCAGTCTCCAGTTGTACTGGTCATAAAAATTTAAATTTGCCGTCTCTCCGTGAAAGAAGCAGTAAGAGTCTAATTAATGCCTGTATTCTTCTGTTGGCATGGAAAGGAGAACAAAACTGTCACTTGTATGCCAGAGAAAATTAATCCCAATCCTATAAATTAAAGAGATTTATCAGTGTTGTAAATGCGTTTCTTCCCCTCTACTTTGACTGCTGTGTTTTACAGTCCTTCTCTCTCCTACAATTGTCAGTGTGGGAGACAGGTTTTCCCTGACATGGATACTTGTTCTCCAAATACTGATGTCCCTACTCTCATCTGAATCTACTTCCTAAACTGCTTTCTGGTAGCAACCATTCTCTGCTGAATTTTAGCAAACTGAGTAGTCTCTTTTAAGTGTGTCTAAGCGGAGAAGGGCTCAACAAATGTTCAGACATTAGCATCTGTCTTGGCAATTATACAGCAATTTAGGAGAGCTATTAAGGTCCACTGGATGAATAACCCAGGTTTCAAACAGTTTCTTAAAACATATTGTTAAAACAAGACAGAGTGACTTCTACAATGGCTAATTCAGTATCACAGGTCTCAGAGAATACAGAAGAATGTCCCTTGCAATATTTTGTAATGAACTAATGTAAAAATGACTTGGCCTCATCAAGCTAAGTGGATCTGAATTATCATACTTAGCTCTGCATAATATGAGAGGTTTCAAAGGAGATTTTCAATTAGGTGGCTCTTTCAAATCTTGGGCCAGCTGGTGGGCTTTCATTCATATGCTTAACACACACATTCCATAGAGGATCAGAAATCAGCATGTATAAATTTGTGGGTTTATTTGTAAAGACTCTGTTCATTTATTGGGCAAGAAGTTAACTGGTCACACTTGCCTGCCTTCCTCTTATGTGTTAAGTGCACATTTCTAACCGAGGAAAATGGTTAATGTTCTGCGTGATGAAAAATTTCTTAATTAAGAGTCTTGCAGTTTGTAAGTTACGCTTCATCTTCGTATCTGGTAAAACAAACCCCAGATAGTAACAGAGAAGGAAGCAGCAACTTTCCCAGTCTTATATGGCAATTTGTTTTACTCATTGACCATAAAATATACAAAGTATGTGTTTACAGTTCAGAACTTTGAAACACATCTACTTGAAGGAATGAGACTGCCCAGGAGAAAGAGCAGTTGTTACCATTTTCATAGCCTTAAAAACTTAGAAAATCTGCATAGTTTACATGATTAACAGACATAATTCATTAACAGAATAAAACACTTGACATTTCAAACTTGGAATTTTACTGGGTAATAGGGTTTTCTAAGGGTCAGCACAAGCAGAAAGGCATCTTTATGTGCCTGTAGGAAGCAGAAGGGATCAGATTTCTTTAGACAACACCAGATTAGCACCACTGGAAATGGTGGTGCTGCACAGAGCCTCAACAACTTCAAATATTGCTGCCATTTTAAGGGTACCTCTCTTCACCAGGGAGGTGGGGCAGTCTTGCATTTATTTCTGTTCATGGCAATGGAAATGCAAAAGGTTTTGTATTGGGGGAAATTCAGTTGCTTAAGAGACACTAAGAATTCTCTGTATTTTTCCCTTTATAAACACAACATTTTATGTTTGTCGAACTGAGATCAGTCAGTGAAAAAAGAAACATTTTTGTACTTGGTGAAATACATAGGGTTAGAAAACATGCAAAAAGGTGTACAGAGAAACTTTAAGAGTGTTAGTTTAAATAGTATGGACAAAATTCAGTCAAAAGGTGGGATGCAACATATCAGAAGTCCATTTCAAGAAAACAAAAACCCCTCCTCTTTATAAATATTGTTACTGTTTTGTATCAAAACGTAGAACTTAACAACATTCTTTCTTTTAAAAAATTAAAAATATATATGTATAACAACAAGCAAGAAGACAAAACACATCAAAAATGGGAATTAAAAAAAAACAAAAACAAAAACAAAAACTCTTCAAAAGAAGACAAGAAGTCAAAAAAAGAGGGGAAAAAAAGATTTTCAGGGATCCTTGTCATGCAAATCAGTTTGGTGGCAAAAAAATACCTTCATCTTCAGCACCGTCATTATCACCTAAATCATCTGTCTGTTTCTTTGTAAGGGGACCTAGGATTGAGAACGGAGAAAATGGAGGAAAAAAGACAATTCAAGAATATACAAGACTGAGGAAAAAAACAGTGAATATTAAATTCCCATGGATGTTTCAAGAAAAACATTTGCAGGGAGGGAAATCTTAGTTTATAATAACCAATTTTCATTACGTTTTTCAAACCTTAGAGCAAAACCTTCCCTAGGGGGTATGGCTATTAGAAACATCTAGCACAAGAATCAAAGAGTGCCCAGTGCTTTATTGTTTTTAAATGAAGAATCAAAGCTTGTTTACTAAAACCATACCCACCATAAACTACATTTATTCTCTTAATTTGTTTTTTCTTGGTTATTAACAATAGTGGAGACAAGAACTGCCAAAATACCACTTGCATTTGATGCAATAAGGTGGCTAATAAATGTCTTGACAGTTGGTTAAAACATGATAATTCACATTTCTAAGTTCAATCATTTAAGCTCAGGCATTACAAAGATAAGCATGGATTTGTTTTTTTCTTTCTTTTTTTTTTGACACACTCATTACATTCTCTTTTAAATAGAACTGTAAATTCCCTTGAAACCTTTGACCACCTGCTGAGATATTTGTAAAGAAACATGAAAATCCATAAGTAAACTAGAAACAAGAGTGAAATCCTAGACCAACTGAAGACAACAATTTCTGCCATTGATTTCAGTGGGGCCAGGGTGTCACACGTTGTATACTAGTTTTAGCTTCCAAAAGAAACAAATAACACCGTAATTCCTTATTTCTATAAATGAATGGGAAACCGAAAATCTTTCACACCCAGCACATATATTATTAACAAGCATTAATAGATTAATCATACTTTGCAATGGTAAAAATGCCTGCTCTTTACTGAATAATAAAAATATTCCAGAAGGAAAGTCAAAGGTCATTCTGAAAATACTTCCATGTCATGTATTTTCCACACTTACGCACAAACAAAAGACAGTTGGAACTCAGCATTATCTTTCCTTTTTTTTTTTCCAGAGTTCTCTCATTTCCATGACATTCTGTAATTTGCATGCAAAAAAGCAATCAGTACGAACACAGGACTAAGTAACAAAAAAAGAAAAAGCCAGCCAAGCACAGAGTAGAAAACAAGAACTTCCTCATGCATAAAATAGCAGTAGACAAAAACAACAAAAAAGAGATGAACAGTATGTGTTGATATTTGCAGTAGATGTAGGCAAGAGACATGGATTAAATATAAGCACTATGGAGTATTGAAACTTCTGTGTTTTAAATCTATCTAGTTTTTTATTTTACAGGATATTGTTCATTCAACATTAAACCTGTCATTTATAGGCAAAACACCATGTATTTCAGTAATGCATTTAAAAAAAATAATTCTTAAAATGTTTGTACCAGGTGCAAGGATTTGAGAAACAGAATCAACCCAAGAAGTACTATGAGATTTTTACTGTGAATGTAGGAACAAGACTGTATTATTGAAAACCAACCCAGAATACCTTAATCACTGCATCAGTCAGCAGTATTGTTTTAAACTCATTCTAAATACAGAACTATAAATTGAACAGGAGCAATTGGATAGTCACACCTGCAACAATCCCTCTGTTCAGTACAAAGCCTTTTCCTAATACAAGCCCTGAGTATCATCATTAGACTATATGGTATCTAGATAATGGGACCCTATCCAAATGCACACATTCAGAAGTCTTGCTGCCCATCATTCTCGTAACATATCAACTTCTAAAAGAAGATAACTAGAAAATGACAAGATGTATGTAAAGTATCACAACATTTTAATGGTGGGTTTTCAGCATGGAGAACAAGAAGAATTAATGTTAAGAGTTACGCACTTAACAGAGCTATGTATTTAATGATGAAGAGGCAGTCACAGCCAAAGGTATCTATACATACACATTTTTCACAGCACCTTGATATCTTTTACATTTTTAGGAGTCACCAGAAAGGAACAAAGTAGTATCTGGAAAAGCAAGCAGCATTTCTCCAAATAACTTGCACAGAGAGGGAGGAATTATTTTCTGGATGAAACCAAGATAATCAGTGTTACATTTTTTAAATGGCCAGCTGACCTTTGTGAGGTATTTCATGTAAATCATGATTCCAGATCTCAACAGCAGTTATATAGTGCATCAAACATCTCGATACAAATTACTGATCTCATACCGGTTCTGATGTTCCAAAACTGTGAAGCATAACTGGGGCTATCTATTAAAAATAACCAGGGTGATGTTAGTACTTACACAGTTAAAAGTTCTGTGAAAACAACAACCACAAAAGAGATTGCCTTCCTGATAACCACAGAATTATTTTGGTTGGAAAAGACCTTTAAAATCATCAAGTCCAGCTGTTAACCCAGCACTGCCAAGTCCACCATTAAGCATGTCCCTCATCTAGACAATACCTGCAGGGATGGCAACTCACCTATTTCCCTGAGCAGCCTGTTCCAATGCTGGACAAATCCTTTTGCAATGGGGCTGACCTGTTTTTTAAATTGTCACAGATTAAAGTTGCTTTCTACTACAGGTAGGTAGCTACTGTGCAGTACAGGGGCTCTGCTTACCACATCCCCTAAGCAGGACAACGCATCCCTGATGGAGCCATGCGGCAGGCCCACCAGGCACCACTAACAACATTCTGTTAAGAGATGAGGAGCTCCAGTCTGTAAATATAATGGACTACATTCATTACAGCTCAGCAACAGCTCGCTTGGAGACCCACAGACCAAAACACTTCAGACAGATTTTCTGCTTCCTGGAGTGGCAATGCTGAGGTCCAGAAACCAAAGCAGAGTTTGGTCCTCATGCACCAGGTGTCAAACTACTTAGCTATTATCTGTACTTAACCTAGACATACAGGGATGCTGTGAAATTTCCATTTGTATTTGTAAATTGCTCCCTAAAAATCAGCAGCTCAAGGCCCACTGCACACACAGCCATCTAAATGGCTCACAGCAGTGTCAAGTGGTTCAACCCTGAATCCTCCAAGGGTAAGCAGAGCTCTGGGCTTCACTGTTTATGTTCTGTAATGCCCATTCCATGTATGGCTGCTGCAGAAATTTTCTGAAATCGTGAAAGCATTAAGGGACATTGTGGATTAGACTTCCACCTGTTTCAGTAGTAATTCTCATTATAAAATCAGTAAGAAGTGGCTTTTGCTTCCACTCCTCTAGAAAACAGACTACACTAAGTAACAGCATCACTGTGTCTGTAGGAGCATAAAGACTGATGTCTCGAGTCCTTACAGAGGAAAACATGCTGAAATCACTACCAGATGCACAAACTAAAATCTAACAGAAAGGTTCTACCAAATGTAACAGCAGTAGCTTTTTTAAGTGACTCAGGATAATCTTCAGTTATTTTCTGCAGGTTTAAATTGATATGCTGCAGAAACTTTATGATTTTGCAAATCAAGTGAAGCCCTCAACTAGATTTATGTTTTCAGCCCTGACTATTTGTCCAAGATATGATTCTTTAAGGTTCTTCCATCCTTTTAATATTCTTTTCAGGTAACAGAAACTCACTTTTTAAGTGGTGATACTAGAACATGATGGACTAGGAGGCAATGAAACCAAAAAGGGTATACATTTTACAGGATTATGATTACCAGAAGTCTTTGGCCACAATTACTTTCCACTATAGCTTCACCTTTTACAAAGTCTCCCTTATTCCTCCTCTTTCAGAATTTTGCTTACAAAAATGGGCATTACAAAAACACTAGTTCACTGTAAGACATAAGCCTTCAAATAGATAGGCTGCTTTATTGTGCTGGCCTAAATTTTAGCTGAACTTTATATAATGAATATTAAATATCAACACAGTAATCAAGCATCATAAATAACAAGGGGGGAAAAAAAGACAAAAACATCTAAAATGCTGATGCAAAGATGATTTCCTTATGAAGAGGCTCTCTAAGGGTTAGTCTCATTTAGTCTCCTGTGGCTGCTTAGCCATAACTTTCATTAATGCTAATGGAAAGTAGCCCCCTAAGTCAGTTTAAAAGGGGGAAGCAGCGATTACTGCATTTTATGTCTCCTAAAGGCAAGGAACAGTCTTGCTACAAGTGAATGCTATGTGCAGAACGAACTAGCACACACTAGCTAAGTCGCTACTCAATTAATTTAAAATTAGTTCTTAAATTATTTAAACTATTATTGAAATATTTATTCTATTTGCATTGCAATCAATACTAAGGAAGTAAGATGAGGCCTTTTAAAAATCTTGATAGTTGACTACTGTATGTTTGCAGATGGCTTTGCTCAAAATAAGAGAAATAACATAACTCTTGTCCAGTTAGCTAAAGATTAATTATGCACTCAGAAATAATTAAAGTCCAGCCATATTAATTCTGGTTTTATCATTCCCTTTGATGAAGGACTAAGGTACTTTAGCTCCCAAATACATTAAAGCTGATTATAAATTCTCTCTTTATGGTCTTGATTTGGTAGAAGTTATCCGTGGCCTTTTGGACCGCATGTATGTGAGAGGCATGGAAGCTGCAGACGTCATTACCTTTTTTGGCCTGTGAAAGCTATTCATCATAAAAGTAAGTCATACTGTGAGTTGACAGCATTTTGTAAAACAACATTACAAATTCTCTTAACTTAATAAATCTGTGCCTGTATATACAGCCATTGTTCAGGTCAAAATGTTCTCCTTCAGTAATGAGAAAAGTGGAAAAGAAAAAAAGGACCTTTTACATTAGGTTAAATAGACCCCATGGATCTAGCAATTTGGGAATCTCTGTAGTAATAATCATTCCTTGACTTAAGGTGTCTGCTCAATAAAAAAAGAAAGAGATGAGGTTAAGGCAGACTGCTGAAATAATACAAGTATTGAAAAAATTCACTAAGTGGGTTGCTAAAGGCAATTATATATTTATCTTTATACTTATTGAAGTGCCTCCATCCATCTCTATTTCTTCTTCATTACCTCGTTTTTCTTCTTGAGCATTTGTTCTGGTTTGAGTTAGAACAGAAGAAACTCTGTTCAGTGATTTTACTTTTCAGCTCCGTCTCTTCTAAGTAATTACGCTCTCTGAAGCTAATGGCACAATTCTTGCAGTCTCTGCTCCTAGCCGTGATAATGCTCCATGTTTAGAACTACTGCCAAGGATCGGTGCACTGGAAAGCTCTTGTGTATATTTGCTCCTATAGGAACCAAGGTCACTGCCAAATCTTGTGTACCACACTGGGTGCTGCAAAGCAAGAGGTCACATCTGTGGGAGGAGCAGACAGGGCAGGTGACCCTACACTGACTAACAGTATTCCTATATAAGTCATATTCAGTATAAAGCTGAGGGATCATGAGGGTCAAGTTTCTTCTTCAATGGCCAGCGACCAAGAAAGACTCTGTCCATTCTGCCTCCAATCCCGATCCCCATGTTTCTGAATCTGGTACCAGAATCCAGCTCCCGCACACAACTCCTGTCTGCTGCTGGACCCAAGCTGGGACTTCCCCAGTGCCTGCTCCACATTATCAGAGGTGACAGTCGCATAATTGCCATCAGGGGGGTTGGTTTCAAAATTTTTTTTGTACATACTTGTATATATTTCTATTATTTTAATTAAAGCTGTTTTGTTTTTATCTTTTAATCCATAACCCCCTCTCCCTCAGTCCCTTTCTTTTCCCCTTTGGGAAGACAGAGGGATCAATAAAGAGCATCTATCATACATCTGGTGTCCAGACAAGCCCTAATCCTTGACAGCAGGAAAATCTGTAGAATGAAATTACCTGACCATTTTAGGCACAAACATAAAATAACAAATCCTGTGTTATTTCAGCTATTACTTTTATGCAACATACTCTCCATGTTAGATTATGTTACATAAAAATTAATAAAACAAAACTAACTGTACTAAATTATTACATTCTAGCAGGTGTTAGCTGAGGCACAGCAACATGTTGTACCTATCTCCTGTTCTTAATTTAAAATAAATTAACGATGAGTTATAATTAACAATCTTCCAACCTCAACTTTTGCAGTGAAGAGAATTCAAAAATCAAATTCTTATGTTGAAGCTAGAACATAACTAAATAATAATTTTCCCTATACATGTAATGATAAATTGGAAAGATACAGCATAATAGTCAACTGATGAATAATTTTTATTAAATCATCTTCTTTCATTAGAAAATTAGAAAGCTCTCAGCACATTCACACACACACAAAAAAATCCTACAATTCCTTACAGAAAAGGGATTTGGAAGGTACATATGGCAAGTGGATCTCAAGAAAAAACACCAAAACCTCTTTCTATTATCATGCTTTGTTGCAATAGACAAAACAATTTACTTTCTATTTTTCCTTATTACTGGCTTGCTTTCACCACATGTACACTCCTTTCCTAGTGATTTTTACCGTTTAAATTATTTTTATTTCCATATTGTACTTATTTATAGTATTTGTACTTAACAGCAGGGTAAAGCCCTGGTCGACTTTCCTTTTTGATTATAATATTTGCACTTGTGTTTTAACAACAAACGATGGCACAAACTTCAGTCGTTTCACATCTCACTACCTGATTTGTGATGACAATCAAGTACTGTAATTAGAGCTGCAAGTAACTCAAATTTGCATCTGCAAGTGAATGACAGGTGCAAATTGAGCCCACAAAAGGGTTGCCAGCTTTCTTTGAAAATTTACATGTATAAATGCTTTGTCACTACAGAAGCTATTCTGACACTTCAAGACTAACTCCTGCTGTGTCTTTTATAACAGCATATTGCTGAAGTGTCACACAGAAAGAATGTCTAATCCCAGACCTTTTTATTCACAAGATTAATCACACTGGCTGGATCTTGATTTCCCTTAAATCTGTAGAAGTTTCATTACTGAACACTAGATTTGTGTGAATTTAAATGAGATTAGAATCTGAAAACGTAGATAGAGTTTCACTCCTTCCCATTTTAGGTGCAGCCTGAAATTCTACATATTCTCAGAGGTGAAGGCACTTTATGTTCACATGTCCTGTGGAGAGCAGGCCAAATGAAGCTTCATTACAAGCTCTCTTTGAATTCCATTCCTTTCGCAATAGGCTACTCTGTAAATCCAATTTCCTTCCTAGAGGCTTTTGGTTACGTGATGTGCCTTACATGGAGTTGTGCAACACTACTAGGAAAGTAGGCAGGATAAGCAGAGATCTCTGAGTGAGCCATGGGCCCCTTGGACCCATCCACACAGCAGAAAAGTTCACTGACAGTGCACCCAGAACACACACCTCATCCTTCCAGATGTCTGCCTGCACTGGGCATCTTGGCAGCATTCTGCCAGGGAGGATTTTGGACGGGTAAAGCCCTGCTCCACCCTGCCCCCACTCAGCAATGCACAGACACACACAGTGGCACCACCCTGGTGAAGGAGATTTGCCAGGACAGGTTCAAAGACAGCACAGACACCTTTTTCCTATCTTTCTGTAAAATACAAATGTAATATCCTAGATGAGCTGCCTGCTAATTCTGAGGGATTTGAAAACATTGCTCATGTATACTTAGAATCATAGAATGGTTTGGGTTGGGAGGGATTTTTAAAGGTCATATAGTCCCCCCACACAGCCCCACAATCAGCAGAGACTACTCCAACTAGAGCAGCTTGCTTAGAGCAACTTGACCTTGAATTTTTCCGGGGATGGGGCATCTACCACCTCTCTGGGCAATCTGTATCAGTGTTTAACCACTCTCACTGTAAAAAAAAAAAGTCTTCCTTCTATCTAATCTAATTCTGCCCCCTTTTAGTTTAAAACCATCACTCCTTGTCCTGTCACAACAGACTCTGACAAAAAAAAAGTCTGTCACTGCCTTTCTTACAGGCTCCTTTTAAGTACTGAAAGGCTGAAATAAGGTCTCTCTCTGGAACCTTCTGTTCTATAGGTTGAACAATCCCAAGGTACACTGAAGAAGCAGTTCTGTGGAAGAGCCAACAACCTGATAATTATTCTACACATCATAGGTTTTGATTCACTCTGGCTTCTGTTATAGCCAATGAAGGGAAAAAAATTACCTTGGAGAGGGTAAAAAGGAGTTAAAGTCATTCATTTATTTTTGTTCCGGTGAAAATAAGAAAAGGAACAGACCTTTACAGTAAAGCAGGGGCTATCCCACTCACTGGAATAATACATGCTTCAAATGGACAAAGACTCTGCTGGCCAAAGTTGACACAGCAAAACAAAGTCCAGGCATTTAAACACAAATATTGCAGTTGGAGAAAAAGCTCCAGAGGTGAGGGATGGACAGGTAACAGATGTGAAAAAATAAATTTGTATGCTGTTATATGGCCATTATCATCAGCATTTACCATTCCAGTGCCACCTCACTTGCTTATATCACAAGTTCATGCAGCTTTTACCATTTTCTTTGCATTAATAATTCAAGTTGTTTTACAGATACTCATATTGCAGGGTGAGACACTGCTATAATGAATGCAACATTACACAGCTGGGCCACCACCTGAGCTTTTTGATCACAAATCAATCCTCTGTCTCTACAAGTAATGACTACAGTCCAGGTCCTAATGATGACTTATGCACATGCTTAACTTTAAGCCTCTGAGTAAGTTCTCTGAAATCAATAGTCTAAACCTCCTCATAATAGAAAAGACAGATCCACTACAATTTACAGAACTGCTCCTATTTGCATCTGGGCCAGGTCAATTTAGGAGTAAGAGTTATGCAGGAATGAGTATCCCAAATTTCAAACTTCTCTCAGTTATTCTGTGGATAAATCTATTCAACAAATAGAATTTCAATCTCTTGAACATACTACCAAAGCTCTGTGATGAATATTTTTTTTTTTTAATATATAAATGCATTGCTTTACAGTCTATGTACACAGAAATAAAATTCTACATTCATTTTCTCCAGCTCTCAAATTGCTTCCTAATTTTAAGGAAGACATGAAATCAATTTAGACCATAAGCTTTAAAAGGTGATTATATTTAGCTCATGCAATAGAATAGAAAATTCATAATGTTATGATCCATATTTTCTGTTCCAGGGGAATATTTACAATTGCCATCAATATATCAACAATAATCTTCACTTTCTTTCAAAAGATCTCTATAATGTTGCTGTAATAACAGTGCAAGTCAGGATGCAGTAAATGCATCCTTCCTATAAGGATATGCAAAGACACACAGATGAGAAAAACTACAGATTTAGGTAAAATTGCTAAGGTTTATTCTCTTAGTTTTGCTGCTTTTGAGAGGTTTTTGTGATATTTTCTTTTAGACAGGTAGGGTGGGTCATCTACAGCAATGGTATTTTATCAGAAAGCATTCTCTTCTACCTCAACTCAAATACCAAAATAAAACCATTTTTAAAAGAAAACAAAACAAAATCCATCAAAATAAAACCATATTTAAAACAAAACAAAACAAAATCCATCAAAATAAAACCATATTTAAAACAAAGCAAAACAAAATCCATCTTATTTTACCTTTCATTTAATTGTCCCCTCTTGTTCTCAGCCCACAACAGCAACTGCGCAAACAACCTTCTCAGTCTTGCCCCCAGATATCTCTGGAAAGAAACTAGTCCAGAGAAGTCTGGGCAGGCGAGACAGCTTTGGGATTCTTGCACAGGTAATTACCTCTGCTAGGGCTGAACACTGTCAGCTTGCCTTCTGCTGGAAAAGCCTTCTCCCCAACAAACTCTATTAACTGCAGGGGCTGGTGTTACAGCAGCCATATAGCTTTGTTTATGGCACAGCTGAGCATACAGTCCACCTCTCTTGAGACTCAGTTTCATAGCCCAAATAGCAGAGCAAAATGATCTTCATGTAACCATGTAATTGAACATTGCAGAGAAAATCAAGTTAATTGTGCATAATATTTTTGTATAGAGTTCAGAATGAACTAAGTTCTCCCACCACTCTCCCCAATGTACTTCTTGTCCTCTAGTTTTCAACCACATGCTTTGAGCTCTATAGGATTCACCGTACTGCTGCAATACTGTGCAGTATTCTGCCATCTAGAAATCCACACCCTTGCATACTACAGCGATTATAAATGAGATCATAAATAATGTGCAAATAATTTTTTTCTCACTATCAGTAAAACTTAACTCTCCAGCCACCTCACAGAGCTGAATTTCTTTAGAAAAGTGGTAAAGGGGAGGACAACGTTTGGTGTTGCATAACTGACTGCCATCCAATCCTCTCCTCCCAAACAGCAGATGGAGAGGCAGGGAGTTTATAGGCAAAATACCTTGTTGACCAAATTTTCAATTCCTTCGTTAACTCCAAAACACCTCATTTCTTGCCTTGGTTCAAGTAGTGCAAAGAAAATCTGATTCTATAATAAGCAACCACGTTAGACATCGTATCTATAGAGTCATTTACAGCAGCTAAATTAGATAGAATTGCATTCTCCATCATTACAGGCTTGTTTTCAGCATTGGCCAGAACTTCCCAGTCACCTAATGCTGATGCTGGTAAACAAGTCACCAAGACTTTGTTCTTGCTGCCCTATGCAGGTTTGTTTCTTCTGATTTTCTGGGCAGACACAGTACTTCTGATATTGCACATCCACGTATTTGCATGTTTTTAAACATTCACACAATACAGTTTCTTCTTGGCAGGTAAAGGTATTATTTTACTTTAGTTAGATATGGCTATATATATATATATATGTCGATACTCACACATATACAGACAGGTTCTCCTATATGCCTTTTTAACACAGAGACATTCTTCCTTCAGATTGAAGCTTTGAGAATTACTACAGTAGAAGTAGAAATGCATTTTTTTTAAAAAAATGTTCTGATACTAATAACTTGATGTTCAGTACTACAGCCTTTCCATTAACTTGGATCTTAAAAAGAATAAAGATACTTCAAGTCAAATGTTTCTCCACTATTCAAAGCTTTCAAAGCATCCTTAAAAGACTATTTAATTGGGACTGTGGTCACCAGCTTTTAGAAACATAATTATGTCGGCTCTCATTACCACACCTTTTGACAGAATCAAAGTGCATAGCTGTGAGAACAGTGATGGGAAAACTGAGAGGAGGCAGCATTTATGTAAAAGGCTGTCAGAGAAGAAGGGCCTGGCCTCACTTAATTCTTGTATCTGCATAATGTATTTTTAGAAGGGCATAATCTCAGGGAGGAAAACTCAAAACATATCAGCAATAGAGCAGTCACAAAACAAGAACAGTGCAGCCAGCACTTGAAGATTAGTGGGATCAAATACTCGTCATAAGAAAAATCATTTTCCTTTTGACATGTTTTCAGTATTAGCATGGTACTTGTTTTGAAACTACAGTTGACTTACTCTGCATGTTGTATTAAGGTTTCCCAAATGGGTAGATAAAATCCTTATACTGAATGGAGCATGAAAGAAAATCAGCACATCAATTTTAATCTAGCAGAACTTGCAGACAGGCAGTGATACTTGGGAACACATATTTACACAGTGACTGCCAACTCCTCTATGGACAGAAGGCTCCAAACCCATCTAGTAAAAACTTTGTCCCCATGCTTACTATTTAATAATTGAATGCCTTAACACATGAGCTGGTGAACGGGAAATGAGCAGCAAAATAAAACATATTTACAAATGTCAAGTCTAGGACTACAATATATTATTTACAAAAAGTGTAGCAAATTTAAGAGCAAAATGTCAGAGTAGCCCTTGCTTCCATTTTCAGAAGAGCCATTAGGTGAGAGTTGACGGGTTTGGGACAATATGACATTTCTAATTCTTTATCTGCTGACAATAGCCAAGCTCTCTGGAGGAAAGTGACAAAATGCATGGCAGATAAAAGCATAACATTTCTAGGCATTGGACAAAAGGTACTCTGACTTCTATTTTTATTTTCCTTCTGAGAAGTCTACTTGTCCAGGATGACAGTATGGGCACAGCTACCAGAGTTTTTATACTGAGCTGTTTTCCTTTTTTTAAAGTTGACTCTAGTGGGTAAAAAGTACTTTATTTTCTCTAACAAATACAGAGAATTGACATGAAGATTATTAACTCCTAAATTATGATGATGGTCCAAGGTTACATGTAGAGGTTGATTTGATAACAAAACCAGTAGCTAAATTAAAGATGCCATTTTGTAACAACTACATACAACGTTAAGTTACTTTATAACCACTGTAACTCTAGTGATAATTATTAAGGTTTAAGAGTAGTCCCTGATACGACTAGAATATGTTTTCTATTTAGGAAGTAAACAGATCTATAAGGAATACTCCTGAGGATATTTGTGCAAACAGTCATTTCGACCCTTTCCCAAGTCAACGAGAGCTAGTGAAAAAAAAATAATAATAGAAAGTCACAGTAATCCAAGCTCCATGATGCTGTGCTGAAAACTACTGGCACCAGAACAACACTTTAGACTACCAAACTGCCAAACAAACTGGGGAAATCAAGTTATTCCTGTAGAAGACAACTAATAGTCTGTTCCTATGAGGCAGCAAAGATTGTTTTTACTTATGGACCCAACAATACAGATGGTTTTGGTCCTTGTTTTCACTTCAGCATCAATAATGAGCAGTTTGCAAAGTAGAAGGCAAAATTTTAAATTTCTTATTTTCCTTTAGGATTTCAGTTTGTTAGCATTGTGGATTCAATAAAGTTTTAGTAATGTTAGATTCATTCCAGCACTTCAGCTATGGGATTATTAACTAAACTGTAAAAGCAGGTTATTTAATGTAGAAAAAGGGGAACAATCCAATTAACTTCAGTAGATTCAGAGAGCTCTTAACTCATGCCTTCAGACATATAGATGTGCTAAGTGTGTATTAACTTTGTGGTTTAGATGTGGGAGAAAGTTTTAGAAATTTATGTGGGCATAGATGACCTCTACACTCTTTTAATGTGAGAATTAAAAATAACTCTCTCCTGGGATTTTCTGTGTACGATTGGGATGTATCTGATGGAGAAAGACTAGATGGAGATATAATAGCAAAGGAACATATTACTGATAGCAACTCCTGCAAAATAAATTTTAGCTGTGTTTACCTATATTTTACTGACATAATCTGGTTTCCTGGAAACCATACCAGTCAGCATTGTAGATCAATGATGTTCAGTAAGTCTTTTTATGTTAAGCTTTTTTATAGAATAGTTATGATACATACTGTTATACAACACTATTTTTTTAAAAAAAGTAATGATTATAGACATAATCAGACTTCTAGATAGACAAAATATTAATGAACTGCTTCATTTAACAATAAATTTAATAGTTTTATATCATCAGGAACTGTAATTATGTTTCAATGTAAAACAGTAGAAAAAAAACCTTTCCAATTAGTATTATTTATAAATAACTAAATAATATATATGTTTATGATTCACTGTGGTTTTGGACAAGGTTCCAAATGTCTGCATGCTGAGGCTGTGTCCTCAGTTTGGAGCT
>JANHGL010009648.1:14211-25015 GCA_024611195.1 Ceyx melanurus | reverse complement strand
CCCACCTGGATCTGTTCCTGGGTGACTTGGTCTAGGTGATCCTGCTCAGGCAGGGGGGTTGGACTAGATGATCTTCTTTTTAGATAAGGTTATGATTCCTTGCAGTTTTGGACAAGGTTCCAAATGTTTGCTGTTCGCACACTGAGCTAGGCTTTGTCCTCAGTTTGGAACGACTTTAATAGAAGCTTCATGACTCTTTCATGGCTATTCTACTCCCCTGCAAAACTTTCAGCTTAACCTCTAACTTCATGTCACCCTATTACATGCCATTAGCTTATTAATAACTTTAGAGTTTTGCAGATTTGCTGTGAATTTTAGCAGACTGCAGCCCTTCGTTGCAATAGGCTGCTTCCCAATAACTGCTACTTGATAGACATCAGGGCAAATTACACCCGAGGTGGCTTTCATGGGGCCTGAATAAATGCACAGAAGCTTAAATTTCAGCAATGGTTATCATTCTGATGAATGGCTGGGACTAACACTGCAAAAACTACCTTACAACTGCTAAGAGTCTGAAATACATTGCAACCAAAACCATCCTTTCCAACACCATTCTTTGAAGTGTCATATCCTATTTTTTTTAAGGTACTGTTCTCTGGACCCATATGTTTCACTGGTATTAATGATGAGCACAGTAATTTATACCATAATTTACGTCAGAAGGCACTGGCATTTTATTAGTGATTTAAATTCTACAGTGGAATGTCCAAATTCAAAGGAAAGAGTAATAACATCAGGAGCTACACACTTCAAACCGTAAAGACTACATGTAGCTCCCCATGTGTGAACTGGGTCTCCAAATAAGCAAGGACCATGATGATACTGGGCTTGCTGATAAACAAGGACTGTTAAATAATGCCGACAGTGTAGAACAATAGCATAACATAATGCAGACCCTTACACCTGTAAGAATCATGATCCCTTGTTCACTCCTACACCATCTCTCCTCAAACTACAGTGGGTGTTTAGATAGATGGCTCAGTCAGATAGAGGGTGACTCCTGTATGACACTATCTCAGTCTTGATCTAAATCCCTCTTCCAGTTTCCAGAAACTAAAATTATACAGACATGGGTGGTGAGTACACACCTCTCACCTGAAACATTAAAAGAAAAAAAAAAGTATTTCCTTTCTAGACACGATCAATTTTTATAAAGCTCATCAGTTCATTGTTAATTCTTGTGTGGAGTTCATTTCATACAGACAGAAAGAACTGAATTTATAAATTCTCATTAAAGTGAACATACTGTGTAGCGTTACACCTCTATAGTAGCCTGATACTCTATTATCTTGAACAATTAGTGCATGTCACTGAAAGCACAGATGGGTGATTCAAATGAGTATGTGTCATATGCAAAATTCACTGAACCTTTAAAGTCTTCCAACTAGTTGCATCTGTCATATCTATTATGTCAAATAACAAACTACAGAGCCTATTCTGGGTCCCTGAAATGGTCCCCTACCATCATCCTTCAGAGCAAAAATTACATTACTGAGACATATGAAAGGAGAACAAAAATCTAGAAACCAGGAGCATCTCAGTAGCAACAGACTCCATTTACATGCATTTACATTGCTCAGGCCAAAAAAACCCTATAATTTTATACCCACCTACAAAAAATTATTCCTTGAAAAACCTTCCAGTCTCCTTTTACAAAAAATTTGCCCAAAAGTTTCATTTTAACTTTGAATTTTAATTTTCCTAAAAGGAAAATGATATATTTAATGGACCACAGCTGTCTTGAAAGTACATATTTGATAGGCATACAGTTACTAATTTGGAAAATGAGTATGATTTGCTTGATGAGTCACAATGAATGTCTGTAAATATATATCCACGTTCTTTACTAGAGACTATTCTTGCAAGCAGTATTATATAGAGATTGTACTTAAACACATGCATATCTCCCTTGAAGAAGAATGGAGGCCAAAGATAACCCTTCCTATCTTCCTGTCATGCTTTTGGTTGATGAAGTCCAGAAATAAGATACTGTCAAAGTGTGCAAATACTGAATGCAAAAGATTTTCCCAGTTTAACCCATTTTGTGGAATAGAGAGCCCATAGCATGAGGAATGGACAGACCCTGCTCGAGATGAAATGGCAGCTCCATTAAAGCCAAGCACCTAAGGCACTAGCCTGGCTCTGAGCCATAGGAATGGCTTTGGCATCCTGCAGCACACTCCTAGCTGCTCCCTCTCCTTCAGGCTCTGCACACGTGTGTTAGCCTGGTTATGTGTCAGGAGAAAACATGGACTCTGTGTCCTGGGGAGGAGAGAGGATGAAGAAGACATGGACAGGACTGCATCTGTGCTTAGTGAACAACGCAGATTACTTAACACATCAGCACTTGGTAGGACAATTCTGCTTATTGATTTTCCCTTTCAACTTGGAGGAAAAATGCACAGAACAATTCTGGCAGCATCAAGAACCCAGGATTTCCTGGATTTCCATGCAAGAAAAACAAAGGAAGGCGTTTCACATCAAGTCACCCTCCAACAACTGTCTTTGAACACTTAGCACATTGAATTGCCAGAAACATATTTCAAACTCCAACCTGAAAACATAGTCATTGATAGCATTAAAGATAAAGAGGTGGCTAATAATGTTAATGAATAGAGTCAGAGGCAAGTTCCAGGTCCTAGAAATGCATGGGCAGAACAATGAATCCTAAGCTATAATGATCATATGCTTTCTTTTTATTCTCTAAAATGATGAAGTGCAGAAAATTAAGAAAAAGTATGTTTAATGCCATCATAAGCCATCAAGCTGTTTTAAATCTGTTGATGTTTTTTCTTTAAAGAAAATAAACTTTTCAGAACAGTACAACTTGGGCTCAAAGCAGGCATTTCTTTGAGCACCTTCTCAAAGAAAGTAAAATAATGAAACAAAAATCACCTCAAGTACCTAAAGATGGTGCATGTTGTATGAATAGGAAATCAAGGTTAACATGGCAAAAAAATAAATATCTGAGCAACTTTAAATACCTGAGTAACTCCTGTGAGTGCCATTAGATTCATCCTGCTTATATGAATAGAACCTTCAGAAGACATGTCAGGGAGGATAATTCAGAGAAGTCTGAATTAAGAAAGAGGATAAAAGGAAAGAATATTTTCTGCCAGCTAATGACTGGGGGAAAGTTGGGGTTTTGTTTGCTTGTTTGTTTTTAATTATTATTTTTATTTTGTCTTTTTATTTGATTGCCTTTTTTGTGTGTGGTGATTTTGGGGTTTTTTTGTTAGGTTTTGTGTTTTTTTGTTGGTTAAGTGTGTGTATGTCCGTTTTGTTATTTTTTTACCACCAAGCAGATAGTTGCCAGCCGATTGATTTTTATTATTTTAACAATGCTGGTGTTTTTCATTTAGATTAGTAATTATACACTACAGTGCTTAATGCTCTGCTTAGAACTTTCTAGAAATAAATGTAAGGTTGTAGAATTTTACCTTAACCATGCTTTTAACTTTTTTTTTTCTTAAATATTTTGCAGGACCAAGGACCAGGCAAGTGGATAGCAGCAACCAACAAAAAAAAACCTTCCAAAGCAGCTAATTTAACTTTAGGTAATACTAATAAATATAATTTCATCTTTTTAATTTTAAAAAAAACCAACCAAACAAACCAACATTTCTTCTTCCTTCTTTCAGTAGTATGATTGTAAGCTGTTCGGTATGTAAAATCACAAGAATAAAAACACCATCATATTTAACATATCAAAAAATCTTACATCTACAAATAGTTAAGTTAGACAAAGGTTAATTAAAATCTGTGAGAGGGAAACAAATTACTCAAGCTGCATTTGAAATATGTTCTCTTTTTTTTTTTTCTTAAAAAAAAGCATTAAGTGCCACATTAAGGTAACTATTAGAAATGTGCTACAGACTGATTTGTTACTTTTTAAAAGTAAAGACTGAGATAGTCAGAATTTGCAGATTTTTTTTTTATCTGAAAAGGAGTGAGGCGGCTACTGTGGTATTACATTATAACTTCAAAGCTGGAGTATAAAGGGGAGGGAGAGTATTTATAACTCTAAATCCTTTTTAGTAAACCACAACTCCCTAATATATTAAATGCCCCCAGAAGAATCTAAATGCAGGTCTGACTAAAAATGGAAAAGACAGAACAAGGCCCACATTACAAAAGCAAGTAGCAGCAATGCCCTACTTTAAGAGGAATTCATGTGGCTCATAAGGCTTTGGTAGCCTTTTGTAAAAGGATGAATTTCTGTTTTGTTGTGTTTTCTGAAATACACCCTGATCCTAGGTTAACATTTTGCTATTAAAAATAAGTAGTTCACACAGCACTTAGATGTCCAAGACCTTTTTAGTAATATTGCAGGTACTTGCACATATATAAAAAGCATTTTTCAGAAGCGGTTGAAGCATTTTATTTTTGGAACAGTTAAAGGATAAGAGTAACTTTAGGTTTCCCTGGGCTTTGAAGGATGAGGGATTAACAGAGGGTCACAAGGAGGATGGAAAAAGAAATGGGAATAAGAGAAGACTGCTATTGGATATAGCTTAGCCTTTCCGTAGACAGTGGTTAAAGGTGTCTACAAGAGGCAAAAGAATTGATCACTTCTTGCTGTATGTTTCCAACAGTTACTCCAACAGAAGGACAAATACAGTCAAAATGGGATTTTCCTATTCTCCTTGTTAAAGAGTTAAGACTAAGGCTCTGATGTCCTTTATACAGAATTTGATCTAGTATAAAACTCTTAGCTCCTTCAGGCTAAGAGTTTCTGGAGTGCCTTGGTAGGACTCTACATGCTCCTTGTTTTATTAGAGGATTTGGAATAAAGCTGAGAAATGTATACTACACAGTTATGTGCTGCTTTTTTGGAAAGAATATACATTAAAAAGAATTTGGCAGTTCTCCTTGAGATTCACACACTGTAATACCAAACTGGATTTATGACAATTGAAGTTATAGACAAAGCTATGGCAACTCCCTATGGGGTACTTAGTATAGTAAACTGATTCTTCATTAAGTAGATGTTGCTGTATATTCACTCTTAAAGATGTCATTAGGATGAACAGCATAGCCATAAGTGCAGGATTGAGCTTGGAATCCTGTTATTCCAACATAAGAATGGATCAGGTTCCTAGGGACATCACCCATAGAAACAGTCCTGGTGGACTGAATAAACCTCCCACTCACTCCTCAGACAGATACTGTACAAATAAGGGCAGTAAGTGATGCAACATACACAGCTCTTCTGCTGCACAGGTAAAAGAAAAAAATCCACATTTGCCAAAATATAACCCATCACTCCATAAATATTTGATAGACTTTGCAAGCCCATAATGCACAGTATTGCAACAAACAGGTTTTTTTTAAAGCCTGCATTTAGTGTTATTTATAATAGAAAGCTTTTTCTTAGCAATAAGCAGCTATGCACTTTGTGAGCTATCATTCTAGATTTTGAAATGTAAATACATTGAAAACAATGTCATCATTAATGTCTCGTCATTACGCATAACATCAAAGGTGGAGGAAAAAACCCCTCTAAGGAAATTTTAAAAAGCAGTGTGTGATGATGCATTTTCAAAGAGGATAGGAAATTTAACATATATCTGGCCAGTCTCTGGGCCTGCTAAACATAGAATGAAAGAGTACTGGGAGTAATGTGTACATTTCTGACTATCAGATTATAAGGAAGCACAGTGCAAAGATTCAAAATATACAACAGATGGGAAATGAAATGAGTCAGGTTCTGTGAATGTAAGACGTGATACAACTATGCTAAAATTAATTTCTAGACTTCAGGAAATGGAAAAGATATGTAACAGAGACATGAAAATAAACAGTTATGCCAGTGAACTGTTTGAGATTAAACCCAACATACTGGCATCCTATGATGGAAGTGGAAAACCAGGAGGACCTACTTCAGAAGCAATACATCTGAAGACTGAACCTAAGCTAAATGTAAGGTGACTTCAGTATAATTCTCCTGCAGCATGGTCAAACCCAGAAGCTTTGTGCAGCATTTAAAGGCCGAGCAGAGGGAAAATGAAGTCAAAGGATCAACTACTGTGCAAATTTACCATTAATTGTAATTTATAGGGTTATATAAACACAGGGTCTTCTGAGATCTGAGCTAGAACCAACTGAAGGAATTTTCAAAAGCACAGAAGGGAATGAAGCATTATCTTTCCACAGCCTTTTGACCCTCACTTCCTTATACCTTCAACATTCCTTGTGTTTATTACTCTTCTTACAACACTTGTATGTATCTGAGTATTTCTTATAAATGAATGAATTTACGATCACAACTCACCTGTGAAGTACAAATGTTCTTGCATTTCCATTTTGGAGAATGGAAAAGAAGTGACTGATGAAATGGTTTCCTTGAGGTCGCATACAAAGTGTGACAGAAGCAGTTTAAAAATTCCTCATCTCATTGTGCATTCCTCTTCACAACACCTGCACACACTTTGAGCACTGAAAAGTGAGATGCATTTTGTCCACCATCTGTGTGATTTGCAAAAAAAGCAGCAGCAAACTGACCCCAAACTTTAAGGTTTGCTGTTTATTTCTATGCAATTTTGAAAAAAAAATTTGGATATTCTAGTCATTAGTGATCAGGTTTTAACAGCTTTGTTTCTGCAAAAGTGTACAACATTCTATTCTCTACTTTACTGCATCCCCATCTTAAGTCAACTGCTATTGATACATATATTTTTAATTATTTCTGTTTATGCTAAGCCTTTCTTCCAAGAAACAGAAATGCGGGGGAGTTTTCCAAGTAATTTACATTGAGCTTTAATATTTTCTGCATTTGTTGTGACCTTGGGATGTTGCTTCTCGCACAAGGCGAGGTATCCTTCCCGTCGAAACGGGGAACACCTTCCCACAGGAAGCGGGGCAAACCCTTAGCTTCTCGCAAGAGCGAAGAATCCTTCCCGTCTAAACGGGGAACACCTTCCAGCAAGAAGCGAGGTAACCTCTCTCGTAAAGACACAATTAGCTCGTTAACACCAATATGCTGGGTGGAAAAAATGGCCGTTTATTAGTGTGTGGCATCGCTTTTTATAGCCCAGGTTTACAACGTCACAAGTGTCTGCTAAATCTCAGACTGGCCGCTATTGGCTATCCGGAGGGGGGTTCTTATCTCTATCTTCCCATACAGCACGATGTCTTCTGACCGCCAGGTCCCAGCTACCCACATTGGGAAAAGTAATTTCATAATTAACACAGAAATATAAGACAGACATCAGCAAGAACAGATAGTCTAAATGGTTTCTTAGGAAGCCCTGTAATTTAACCTATTATAAAAATTCTCAAAGCAAAATCAGGTAATATAATAATAATGTTTTCCCACTTGGTTTTTGTCACAACTACTCAGCACAGAGTACTCTTACTCCATAAGTAAAACCAGTTATCACACAGTAAACCACAGATCACATCTTCTGCTGTGCATTGGGTGAGTATGAAAGGGCTGTACCCTTAAAATCCCTGTCCTCAGTTCTACAGGCTTCAGGCAGACGTAGCAAGTGTACAGCCAATGCTGACTTACCTACAAGGAGAAATTAAAGGCAGATTTTGTGCTTTTTCCACAGTTGTTTGTTATAAGATACATTTAACTGTGACATAGTACAGCAATATCCTACTTGGAGCTGAAGACTCTTCGGCTTAGACAAAGCACAGAATGTCTTTGTCATCTGATGTGCCTCCCACTTGGGACAGGGTCACACACGTTTGTCTTGTACATGTGGGCTCACGGGTGATTTCTAACTTTCATTTTCAGGAGCCTGGGGAGGATCTGTTCTGCTAAAAAATGTAACTTAAGTTTAATATATCAGCTATACTGACAAAAAAAGCATCTCTGTAGAAAACACAACTAGCTGAGTAATGCCAGGCCTGCAGCTGTATCAAAATGTGTATGTGGTACAAATCACACTTCACAGGGGACACTCGTCTCTCATTCAGACTTGCCCTCAAACTCCTACACTTTGGTCCTGGCAGGCTCCCTGTGATAGTACTCCCATTCTTTCAGTAAGGCCTGAAATAAGAGAGCTTTTATTTTTGTCCTGCTGACTGAAGAGTATTTTACAAGGCTTGCTGATAAAAAGCTCTTGTAATGGTTTTGTGTGGCTATGTGCTACCACAGAGAAAAAAATATTTAAACAAACCCGTGAGCTTTACTAGAAACTATGTGGGAAAAGTGATGCATCCAAAAGCAAGAAATGTATCCCCTTTATTTCCCATACCTTATCTAGGCAAGACAAGCCTCTGCTATAGGTTCTAATCATGAGGCCAAATGCTAGCTTCAAATAGTGCAACAAACACTTACGCACCGACTAAAAGTAAAGCCCATCTGAAGTGTGCAAAAATGTCTTTCTTCAAGATGGTTGCAAACAAATCAGCTTGGATTCTTCCAGCTCTTCCCACTATTTCCACTTCTAGCTTTCCAAATTTCTGTTGGTGACTTTAAAAACATCTTATCTTTTTTTTTTTTTCGTGCTTCAAGTAAAATCAAATAAAAAACTTCTCTCCAGTTTATAGAAAATGTTATTAAAAAGTTGAATTATCTGCAGCTGCTCAGTTACCCTTTTGCTGTGGTTCTTCTCCATGCCTGTTTTTAATCTGAATGTTGCTCTGGCTGCAGAAGACAGGATACGTTTCTATTTGTGGTCAATTACATTTTACTACTTTGTCAATGGAGCATTCTTTTATCTTTATTTTCAGGTCTTAGTACCTTATCAATCCAAATCTAACACTTAAGATCTTGGTTCTGTATTTCGTTGTTTCCCATCCCCTTTGGGAAACATCTGTGACTAATCTGTGTGTGCTACTCGCTCTTTTGAGGTCCCAGTGCTAAACAGCATTAAGCTACTACTGCAAGAGCACACGTGAGAACTGTCTGCAGTGTTTCCTGAAAGGGAAAGTAGAGACAGATAAGAAAAGGAATCAAGATATTGGGAATTAAATCCAGGACTTTATCACTGCAGCTCAGAACACTTTATCCTGGCAATTGATGATTCACTTTCAATTCATGATTTCAGTTGGTAAATCATCTTCAAACAAAAGATCCCTGTGAGGGTCCCAGTGGTGCACAGCCATTTCCTTTTATTTTTTAATTTTCTTTTCTTTTTTCTTCAGTGTTAGCCTTTAAGATGGTCTTGAAATTCTTTTCCAAAGATTTTGGAAAGTTAGGTCTATCCTTTGTACTTTTTGAGTAATTTTTCTGGACCATTCAAAAGTATTTACCTCCATTTGCATCTATTTTTCCCTTAATTCCTGGTGATTTCATAGCACATTTAAAATGGATTTTTACATCTTTGTTAGAAAGGGAGTGCTGAAGCTTTCATAGAGTCCAAAATGTTAACAGGGCACTAAAACTGGACACCTACGAAAAGGCAACAGCCTAATTGTAATTTATTAGAAATTGTAAATTCCTGTTTCTCTCATTTGTTCAACTTTCACTCTATTGAGTTTACAAAAGTCAATTCCAATGAAGCTACTACTAAACCAGTAAAAAATAAATCTGGCTCTATACTTGCTCAATTTTCATGCATTCAGTCCCTCCTGATTAAGGCATTTTTCTTCACTGCTGTGAAGATCTTGTATGGATATTCTCTGTAACCAATTTCCCACCCACACAGCAAAACAAAATTCTTAGCGTGTGGTAGCTACATCATTCCTGTTGATCCTTTCAGGTATAATCTAACATTAAAGTGCTGCTTACTGTAGAACAGTAATCCTCATGCTTTGCACTGAGACATGCTAAAGCTCTCAGGTAAAAGTAATCCTCTCACAGCTATCCAACACTTCACCATGTTCCCCAAAAGACAAGTTTTCCTGAAAAGAAGAGTAGACCAAGGTCACCATGAACTCTGAAGATGACATCTTATTTCCTATGGACACAAGTGCTGACAACACCAGCACTGAGACACAAAAGCTGAACATAGTCAATGGTGGCTTTTCAGTGGAGCTGCCAAATCAGGAAGCTGCCTTCACATAAAGGCCAAACACCAAAGCTATCGCCTGTTCACAAGATTCTTCTTCCAAAGTACTCCAGACTACAGGGGAAACAAAAGCATGCTGGTGAAATGAAGGGCTTCTAAATGCCATCTGGCTTCCTAGATCAGAGACCTCATAACCTTTCAACCACTCAAATTATTACTATTACCAATTTGATGCTTTACAACACTTGGCAACTGCACAGAGAGTTTCCAATACACATTAAGAGTGTTAAGAAAAACAACGCAACCTTTGTACAGTGAAAAAGTACCTATTCCAGAAATGATGCCCAAAATAGAGATATTTCATTTGTAATTACTGTGGTTAGAGATTCAGGTTCATGACAAATATTTTAGTAGAGAAATCTTTTGTCTTTCCTGAAAGTATTAAATTACCAGTCACACTCATTTTTTATTAAATTTATACTTTATTTTCCACAGAAACTTACCATGAATTCTTTATTATGTGTTGTTTATTAAAAAAATAAGAAATATAAAAGAAGCCTAAAGGCAATGTGGGCCTGCTACTGGATGAAGCAGGTGCCCTGGTGGCCGAGGACATAGAGAAGGCTGAGTTACTGAATGACAACTTTGCCTCGGTCTTTATTTCTAAGGTCAGCTACCAGGAGTCCCAGGCCTCCAAGACAACAGATGAAGTCTGGAGGGAGGAAGTTCTTTCCTCAGCTGAAGAGGCTTGGGTAAGTGACCAGTTGAGCAAACCGGACATCCACAAGTCTATGGGCCCTGATGGGATACACCCACGAGTGTTGAGGGAGATGGCAGAGGTTCTTGCTAGACCACTCTCCATCATTTTTGAAAGGTCCTGGAGAACAGGAGAGGTGCCT
>JANHGL010009647.1:0-10507 GCA_024611195.1 Ceyx melanurus | reverse complement strand
CTGGGTGACTTGGTCTGGGTGATCCTGCTCTGGCAGGGGGGTTGGACTAGATGATCTTCTAGGTCCCTTCCAACCCCCAGTATCTGTGAATCTGTGATTAAGTACCAATAAGGCAGCAAGTGGCAACAGTTCCCATGGCAGGGTGGGGAGGCTACGCAGGATCCCTGCCGGGACCCCCACCCCTCTCCCAGAGACCACAGAAGGGCAAAGGGGCTGAGATGGGAGCCACGTGAGCTCAGCTCTTGGGATGAGGCAGAGCCCCTACCCCTCTAATCCCAGCCCAGGCTGTGAGAGCCCACCCTGAGGAGCTGCTCCCAGTTCTGGGACTGTTTAGGGTGGGAAGTGAAGGGGGAAGTGAGGATCCATTCCCCCCGAGAGGGGTCACTTAGTCCCATCTCCTGGGCAAGCAAACAGTAAAGAACTGCACACTGCTTCTCCCAGAAACCAGTGATTAACGAGGGCCCAAGTTGATGAGGTTTTCTTCTTATAGGGGAAAAGAGCTGTGGTTTCCTAATTAGCCATTTGATTTTCCTTAATTACCAGTGGAAGAGTGAGGAAGAGACCAGCTCTGGAGAGCAGAGCTGAGACAAGCTCTTTGCCATCAGCTGTATTTTTTAACTACAAAATTAAAATGCAGTTCCCAAGGGAAAAGAACATAAAAAAAAAAAAAAAAAGGCTTGTTCTCTCTCTTAGCTGGTCTCTGGGGACACCCAGTTGTTGCTGGGCTTGGCAGGAATTTGGTCAAGCTGCAGCTGGGCTCCAGGCATCTCCCCTGAGCTTTGTCATGTTTAGGTCCAGTTCTGGAAAGGTACTGGTCTTACCTCAGAAGAGGCACCAGGCAGCTCTTCACAGGCAGCTGCTGCTGCAGCCCTGTGGGACTGGCCACAGGCTCCCGAGTGTGTCCTTCATTTGTGGGGGCAAAACCCAAAGCAACCACCCCAAGGAGCTTCCACAAGCTTCAGTTCTGTCCCTGCACTGACAGCCCTGGCCCTGTGCAGCCCAAGGGCCATCTCACCACACAGCAGTGACACTTCCAAACCAGCCCACACATTCTGTACAAAATTAAGGGAATTTTTATTTACAAAAGCATTGATGGTTTGCTGAGAGCCCAGGGGGGTGGGGTTGGGTTTCTCCTCCAGAGGGGAAGGCAGCACTCTTTTCCAAGCAGGCAGGACCATAGTGGAGCCTCCCATCAGCACAAGATCCCTCCCAGGATGGAGAAGTGCAAGGAAAATAGGATTAACCAGCTCAGCAGTAGAGAAGGGTGATCCCAGGAATTGGGGCTCATGTTCCCTGTTCACTGGGGCCTTTGCTTACCCTGCATCACTGCTGCACTCTGCCCTCACCAGGACTCCCACTGGGGCCTGGCCACACACCCTGCCCAGAGCCAGAGCAGCTGGGATCCATCCTCCCAGCCCTTGGCCCACAGGGATTCTCTCTCCTCTTCAATGGCAGAAAAGCAGCAGCACTGGGGGCAGCTGCTCAGCACCATTCCCATGTCCCAGACACCCTAAACAGCTCTTCAGGGGAGCTCAGGAGTAGCTGAGGGGCATCCTCCTCCAGAGCCCCCCACAGAGGCAGTTCTTGATCCAGCGTTGCTCCCACTGCTTCACAGCTGTCACCTTGTTGGGAGACTTCAGCATCGTGACACAGCCACACCTGGAACAGAGAAGGTGCAGCCAGGTCCCCAGGGAGAAACAGCAGAGGCAGCACTGCTGGGGCAGCCACACAGATCCCATAGGGACCTGGAGGAGGAAATGAGTTTGGGCTTTGATTTTTTTTTAGTTAGTTGGTTGGATTTTGGTTTGGTTTTCTGTTTGGTTTGTTTTTTCTTTGTCATCTGCAGGTGATGACTGTGAGCTAAAAACAGCTGAGGCCATGCAAGGGCTTATCTGGAACAAACAGGTAATCCTGGAACAGGGACTGCCTCAAGCCAACAGCCTCCAGATGCTGTTTAGACATGAAATGGTAGATAGAGATCTTGTAAAAATTACCTGCTATGGAGATTTTCCATTACAACCAGTAAGTAAAGCAAATTCAATCACATGATTAGATGGACATTTTCACCCTGCACCATTACTCTGAAACCCAGGCTGTTTTGCAAGTGTGGGAGAGGAGAGGGCAGCAGAACACAGGCCTTGTTTAGAGACAAGCCAAGCACTGTGGATACTGGGATCATTTCCTTCCCCTCAGCAGCTCCTGGGACAGTGAGCAGGGACCGGAGGAGCTTTAGAAGGGCAAGACAAGCAGCAGAAGGCCCACCAAGCTGTGCCACTCACCTGGTGCATGACTTGCACTCCTCTGTGGGGTAAGCTCCCAAGTGGAGCCGCCTCAGGTGGTCAATTTTGGGCTGCCCAGGTGCCCTGCACAGGGAGGAAGAAGGAAGGAGAAGGGGAACTTCTGTAAAACATCACTGTCTCCAGGACACAAGCTGTGTTTCAGTGGCCACTGTGACACAGGCTCCAGTAGCCTGGTCACTGAGCACCATGGGATGTGAGGCCGTGTGGGCAGGAATCTAATTTCAGTGCTTTGTCTCTCTGCTTGTCCCCTCCCCATCCCCCTTTTGAAATCGCTTTTCAATACTTGAATACTTTTCCTGGCCCAGTGCATGCTAAGAAGGGAAGTCAAGTGGAGAGAACAAGCTGCTCTTGGGTTGCACCAGCAACTGAACAAGCCAAAAATCACAGGAGTTCCAAACCCACTGACAGTGAAGCTCCAGAGAGACCCCAGGACCCCCCCCAATACCATCTTCTCACCCTTCAGTCCATTCAGGTCTCCATACCTGACAAAGGCATCAAACTGGGAAGAGACAGTGTGACCAACAAGGCCGGGAGCCTTCCCAAACTGGAGCCTGACCAGCTGCTTGTTCTGCAGCTTGCTGATGATGCCATCGTTGATGGGCAGCCAGTCGATATTGGGAATGAGCAACTGGCTGGGCAGGAGGCAACACTCGTCTATCAGGGTATCGTCTGGCTCTGTGATGTGGTTTTCCTCACGACCTGTGTGCAAAAGAAAGCAGAGAACCAGCCTAAGCTTTCAACTCCCTGCTGAGGGATGGAAGGAACAGCATGTGGCTTCCTCCTCCACCCGCCAACGCAGCTTGGAGAACAATAAACTCAGCAGCTGCACCTACACCCTTCTTGATGCTCCAGCCCCGCTCAGAAGAGACTCCCCACAATTATCCCTTTCATGCACAATCCACACCACGGGAGGATTCTTTTATTCAAATGCTTACAGCACAGCCAGAGTTTCGTCAGGAGCCTGAAGAGGAGGGACATGCTGTCCTGGGTGTCAGAGGTGGCTGTGTAGACGGGAAGGCAGCTTGGCTTCAGCAGCCCCCAGATGCGGATCACCACCATCAGCTCCCTGAACATGCCCAGGGAGGCTCCATCCCGCAGGAAGCTGTGTCCTGGCCGGACAGGGGAGCCCTGTGAGGGAAAGCAGCTGGCACTGGGGCTGGCACACAGGCTGCTGGAACCTCCGTGCGTTTCATCACCAAGGCTGGGAGAGACCTTTGAGTTCACCGTATCCAACCGTCTCCCAGCACTGCCAGGGATCCACTGACCCATGTCCCTCAGCATCAATCTCCACAGCTTGGAAACCACTCCAGGGACCATGGGGACGGCACCCCTGCCCTGGGCACCCTGGGACAGCCCTGGACAACCCTTTCTGTGAGAAAATTGCACCCAGATGGGCACAGAAAGGATCATCTTCTCTTTCTGCTATTTAATCTTACGCTCTTCTCCCACATGCCTTTTTTGACAGGAGCACCAGGGTCACGTGCGACTCAGCTAAAGCTGCCCGCTGATGTTTTTCCCCTCTTGGTGTGTTCTCAGAGCTCAGGCTCTCACCTGGTTAGGAAGACTAGCCAGCAGGTAGAGCACAAAATCTCCCACCCACTGGATTAGCTGCTGCAGGGACTGCAACGTGGTCATCTCCAGGACAAATTCCTCTGTCTTCAGGTTAATCATCACTTTGTCAATGTCTGGAAGAGGAAACAAAGAAAAAACACATTTCCTGTTTCAGGAAGATGGATCCAAATGTCTCACCCCATCCCTGTGGCACCAAGAGGTGTCCACTCTCCTCTTCCCCAAATGGGAACAGTCTGGCAGAAAGCCTGGCTGGGGCAAGCAGCACCTATATCTGTGATCTTGGAGCAGATCTCAGTGAGCCGGTCGCCGGGACTCTTGTCTGGGGTGTTGAGGAAGTGTGGACGCAGCAGCGACTTTAAGGTACAGCTGATGGCGATGAGGAAGAGCTTGGCATGGTAGTCACAGACCCGGGCCAGGGTGCTGGAGGAGAGCTTGCAGAGAGATGCCTTCATGGCAACGATGCGTGTGGAGAGAACCTGGTGGTCAGACAGACAGCAGGAGAAACACAATTGGGAACAGCTGGTTAAAAGAAGCTGCTCTGTCCTCTGCTCTGTCTCTACCGCCTGAATGACGGGCACAGTGACAGTACCAGGCACCTGAGCACTGCTGGGCACGTTACAAATGGCACCACTGTTCCCAGAACCTCTTCCAAAAAACCTTTAGAATCATAGAATCATTCAGGTTGGAAAAGACCCTTCGGATCATCCAGTCCAACCATTAATCCTACTCTACAAAGTCCTTCAAAACCACAACCAAACAACCCTTAAACACCCTCAAGGCTAGTGACTCAACCCCCTCCCTGGGCAGCCTGTACCAGTCTCTGACCACTCTTTCAGTGAAAACTTTTTCCCTAATGCTCAGTCTAAACCTCCCCTGGTGCAGCTGGAATCCATCCCGTCTTGTTCTATTGCTAATGACCAGCACCAAGCTCTCTACAATGTCCTTTCAGGGAGTTGTAGAGAGTGATGAGGACTTTACATCTCACCAGAAGTTTCCAACCCACTGACCTGAGTGAAAACGATGGAGTTTCTCCACACCCCAAGCACTGCTTGTGCAGAGCACTCAGGGGCAGCACTGCCTGGTTGTTACAACTCCTCCAAGCCCAGGCTCTCTCCACCCTCCCAGTCACCCACCCAAAGCCCTCCAGGTGCCCACCCACTGCACAGGCTCCCACTGACCTGCTGCAGGGCCGCATTCTGGCGCATGTATTCCTCGTGCAGCTTCTCTACCAGGTTCTGGACCATGTTGGGCTGGACGTGGAGCAGGATGTCCCACCAGTCGTAGCCAGTCACCATACAGTACTCCAACAGGAACAGCAAGTGCCGGAGGGACATGTTCATGTCCAACACGTGGCCCATGGAGGGGGAGATGCGAAGCATGCTCAGCTGAAGGAAGAAGGCAAAGGAAAACTTGCATCAAGAACTGTTGGAAACATTTGGCAAAGCTACACCACCCCCAGGGCCAAGTGCAGCTCATTCCTGATCCAACAGCAGAACTCCTGTAGGAAGGACGGTATGTTAACTGAGATCTTGTTTAGCAGGAATCGCATCACTGGAAATAATAGTCTAGAGCACAAGTGTGGGGAGGAGCAGTTGAGGGACCTGGGCTTGTTGAGTCTGGAGAAGGAGGCTCAGGGGAGACAGACCTTCTGGCTCTGACAGCTGACAGGAGGCTGGAGCCAGGGGGGTCAGGCTATGCTCCCAAGGAACAAGTGACAGGACAAGAGGAACCGGCCTCAAGTTGTGCCAGGGAAGGTTTAGGTTGGAGCTGAGGAACAATTTCTTCCTCTCTAGGATTGTCCAGGCCCAGGCTTCCCAGGGCAGTGGTGGTGTCCCCGTGATCCCTGGAGGGGTTTCCAAGCTGCGGAGCTGTGGTGCTGAAGGACATGGTCAGTGGTGCCCTGGCAGTGTGGGACTGGATAAGCTGAGAGGTCTTTTCTGACCATAATGATTCTGTGACTCTCAGTGCTTTTATGAACGATATGAGATGTAGGGAAAGCCTGGCTGAGAACAGCTTCCCTGTGGCCCACAACTGAGCACGGTACCTTTCCATGACTGTCGATTCCAGCCAAGGCCAGGGAGGTCCAGGAGAGCTGCATGGCTTTGAAGTGCACCAGTGGCCCAGCAGTTCTCTGTCTCTTGATAGTCTGCTCATCCACCGGGCGCTGTGAGGAGGAGCCATAGAAAACAGCCATGGTCTGCAGGGACAGGCGATGCACAACGTGGACGCTGCCATCATGGAAAGCCAAAGCCAGGCCTGGGGAGACCAGACAACAAAGCTGAGCAGAAGACTCCTCCTCACACAAGGTACTCTTCCTCCTTGCCAGGAGGAGTGGCCACCATTGCCCACGTGGCTATAAGACAGCAAGCACAGGGCTGTGGGCTCGCAGGACTCTGAGGCACTTTGTAGACAGCTTTTTCCATGGAATGAAATGACTGTCAAGTGTCTGTGAAGGTTTTCCCATTAGCATGTCATATGGTTCCACCTTCTCACTTCAGACACAGTTCAGGGGATGGAAAAGAGGAGGCTTCAGGCAAAAGCAGATTATTTAGGTGACAGACAAGAGCAGCTCCTTACCCAGTCCGGGGAAGAACTTGGTATCATTCGCCACCTTCAGATCCGTGTTGGTCAGGGAGATGGGCAGCTTGGGCAGGGCCACGGCTGAAACTCGGTCCAGGTCGTTGGTGGCAGAAAGGATCCGCCACTTGAGGATCATGGGCTGCTTGTCTCCAACTTTTGAAAAAGAACTAATTGAGACATCTCTCCCCAGAGAGGCCAGAAACTACCCTCCCAGTTTCTGCCCACACTCCCCAGCTAGGTGGGATTACAGATCAAGCCATGATTATTTGCTCCTTCTGCTACATCCCTCATATTTCCCTATTTTTCTTTTTCAGGAACAACCACTTGCTTTGCTGAATCTCTTTTCTGGAGGTGATTAAATAATGAAAAAAAAATCCTTATGTACAATAATCCTTTCTATTTCCTAGGAACAAATTGCAGCTATTTGATTTTGTTTTATCTGAAAGCAGGTGGAAAACAGGCAGACTGAAGCAGCTGATTAAACCACCTCTGCTGCACAATGTCTTCCCTTTCCAGCCCTCAGCTTGCCCATTTCTCAGCAGGAGGAGCAGTTTTGCAGCACAACACAGAAAATGTCTTTTATTAAGTGAAAGTAACAATCAAACCCCTTTGTGCAAAGCAGCAATTTGTTCCCTGAGGTGAGAACAAAGGCTGCAGAGCATGTGAGCGAACACCTGAAAATAAAGATGGGATCCTGGATGTTCCCATCTATGCAATAATGGGGCTGAGAACCCATCTTGTGTTTTCACCTGGACCATACTGTAGTTTTTACAGGTGTCTGGTGCAGAAACTCACCCACGGGGGAGATCTGCTGGAAGATGTTGTTGACAGGCAAACCCTCCTTCCGCAGAGACCAGCACTCCACAATGCTGCTGTTCTGGTTGGAAGCACAAAGCAACACCTGCGGAACAGAAGCTCCTGCTGTGACCACAGCCATGTTTCCAGCAGGGAGAGATGCTGTGAAACCCCATTTGCTGCCCCCCTCTCCCTTCTCTGTTTGGAGGCTCCTCCTCCACCAGTGAAAAGCAGATTATATGGGCAATACATGGCAGTGAAGTCCCCAATTCCAGCTAGAAGGGAAGAGAGGAAGAACTCTGACACATTTTACCACAGGCTGGAACCTCTCCCCATCAAAAGTGGTCTCATGTTCTGTGCACCAGTGACCTGCTGACATCAATTGTGCTCACCACAAACTAAATATAAAGGGAAGGGCAGGGACTGGACTGAGTTTGGAGCCAAAGCAAGGTTAAAGCATCACAGAATCACTTTGTGTTCCAGAAGTGTATTTATCAATCCCCTGGCAAATCGAGTTAAGCTGCTACATTAAGTCATGCAGATCAAGAGCTCCGAGTGCTCTGGATGAGGGGCTGCTTGGAAGCTGAGATCTGAAGATGAAACATTTCATGTCCCAGACCCTCTCGGACAGAGTCACATGCAGAAAACAAAAAGCAAAGCACAATCAAGCTAATTATGTTCTGGGACAGGGCTCTTCCAGCTGCTTTTCTGCCAACGGGAGGGCTCCATTACACCCCCAGACCCGCCTGAAACCAGCAACGCTCCCAGAAACACCAGTCAGAAGCACAAAGGGACGAGACCATTCCCTTGCAGAGCCCTGCAGGGAGGCCAAGGGAGGAGCAAATAGTGATTTCCCGGCTGTGTGTTTGCCTCCTCCCTGCTCCAGCAGCAGACCTCACCTGCTCCAGCAGCAGACCTCACCTGCTCCAGCAGCAGACCTCACCTGCTCCGACATGTCCCGAGCCAGGAACTTGAGGTGTGTGATGGCCGGGTACTTGTCCTTGCGAGCAGGGTCGGTGGTGCAGCGCATGAAGAGGGAAGGCAGGATTTCGGTGTCTATCTTGCACTTCTCATTCACCACGCTGACGCAGACTTTGTAGAACTGGACAGGGGAGGTGCTGCTGCCATCCGACGTGGCCACCACGATGTTCCCCCCGCCCGTGAAGGCGACGTCGGCCAAGGCCACGCGGCAGCGGAGGCGGCACAGGCTCTCGGTGGACGTCAGCACCTGCCCGTTGGGCTTGAGGAGAGAGACGGTGACCAGCCCGCTGATGGTGACGGCGATCCAGCCTTCCATGGGCTTCCCGCCAAACAGCGTCAGCGACGGAGAGAACTTCACCCGCGAGAACTTCTCACCGAAGTTGGAGGCTCCAGACTGCGGAAAACGGGTGACACTGAGAGCCCTGCTCCCGCTGCCCAGCTTTCCTGGCGGCCACCGCGGTGCCGGGAGCAGAGCTGGTCAGACCAGGGCACCCAGCTCGGGCACCCGGCTCTGCTCCATCACCCTGGCAAGGCCAGAGCAGTCCCGGCTGTGGCAGAAACACGCCAGCCCCACAGCAAACCCCAGGTACAGAGCTCCCAGCTCCTCTTCCATGGCCACATCCAGCTCCAACCTGCTATGTCCCTGTGCCTTGGGGTCTCTCGGGCTGAGCGGAGGGAAATGCTGCTCTCTGTGAGACACCCAAATTGTTAAAGTTTAAAAATAATCTAAATAGGTAACTTCTACTTGGCAGACTTCTCTGAGTCCGAGAGAATTAGACATGTTTCTTATCTCTGCCCATATATGGCTCCCTTTCCCAAATCCCTGGAGCAAACCTTAGCACCTTGGATGAGTTTCTTCTCAATCACTACTGATTGTGAAGGAAAAAAAAAGGGCTTTTATCTCTATTTTAGAGCCAACGAAAGCAAAGTACCAGACTAAGTGAGAGGCACTCAAAGTGCAAAGAGAAACGAGGCACCTGGCTGCCTCTGAAATTCAGCAGGGATCAGGAATATGAATTTTCTTTCTGATTGGAGGAATTCACCTCCTCGACTCATCCAAGGCCAAGGAGGAAGTGCAAAGTGGAGAGGAACACGGGCAGAGAGAGAAGGAAGCATGGGGAGAGAGAGAAGGGAGCGCAGGGATGGAGAAGGCAGGGTGGGCAGGGGACGGAGAAGGGAGCAGGAATTCCCCAAGCCCTCCACAACAGCCCAGACCAGCCTTCTTGCCTGGATCCCCTGTACAGCTGGGACAAACCTTCTCCACGTGCAGAGCCAACTTCACGCCGTTGTGCAGCCAGGACAGGGCCACCACTGGGTCACCCTCTACCAGGCTGCCCACGGTGTTCTCCCAGCTGTTGGCCAAGTGGTCAGTCATGGTCCAGCACTTGATGTGACCGTCGGCATCTGCTGACAACAGCCTGGAGCCTACAAACAACAGCACCTCATGAGAGCTGGTCAGAAAACAAAATATCCAGCTAGAAACCAAACTACCCCAGCGTGGTTGGAACGGAGGCAGCAGCTAGGTTGTGGCTGCAAAGCAACAGAGAAAATCCCTCTCCACGTGGCATCGCCAACCCTTGTTTAGGAAACACAGTGAACAGCTGAACAGAGTGGGGAGGAGGAGGGATCACAGCTCACCTGACTGATCCCACTCCAGACATGTGATGACCTCGGTGTGGCCGGAGTTCACAGAGTAGACGTCCCAGGGGTGCTCGGTGTCGATGATATGGACCATGTGGGTGAGATCTGCTCAGAAAGAGAAGCATGTCACTGTCCCTCCTCACATAGCTGATGTCCCCATATCCACCCAGTCTCAGCTGACATGGGGGAAAACAGAAAATATTCCCCATCCAGCAGTTCTGGGAAGTATAACAACTGTACTTGGCGACTCAGATGAAGTACCCGAGAGCTTGCCCTGGTCTAACAAAAACCACTCACCGTAGAACAAAACATCCATTAAACATAAAGAAAATAAAGAGCACAAGTTTCTTGTGCTGGTTACTGCAGGTGAGCAATTCTGGGCTCACATGAGAGCCCAGGCCACAAAACCCATCTGTTCCTGACAGCAGAACCTGCCTAAATACGCTTCGAGTTTCCAGGGGATGCTCCCCAGCTTTACAGAAACACGCCGTACCTTTTTCCTCCTCATTTTTGAGGTCTGTGGTGAAGGCGATGAGGTTCCGGCAGGACCAGGAGCCGGGCTGTTCCCCTGCCCTGGCAGCACTCGGAGCTCACGGTGGGACTGAGAGCCTGGGTCTCCCCCTGCCCTGGCAGAGCTC
>JANHGL010009646.1:0-18107 GCA_024611195.1 Ceyx melanurus | reverse complement strand
CTGGTGCCAGATTTGGGACACACAGGTAAGGACTGAATACAGAAAGGACAAAGTCTTCTTCGGTGCTCTGAGGAAGAATCCAGAAGCAGGCCAAGAGGGCAAAGAGAGCGGGATGAGCCACTCCAGATCCCAGAGCTTTATATCCTGGACATGCTGTATCTGGGCTGGGGCCCCTCACTGGTCAGTTTGGGGTCCCCTGTCCTGACCACTCCTCCCTGCAGGTTTGGCCTTTCACTTTCTGCACCCCCAGTGTTCTGCACAAGCCCCAGCAGTGGCCTTAGGCTGCACCCCAACCTTGATACTGACTCCAACCATGGGGTGTTGTCGCTGCCAGCAGCAGCCACTGCCTGTGCCAACAGCTGCTGGCTGCAGACAGGGCAGGGGCTGAGAAGAACTGAGCTGAAAAGTCAAATCACTGAGCAGAATTGTTCTGTTCTCACTCAAACCAGGACAAGTAGAAATATTATAACTTGTTTATGTAAACAATGCGCTTTGTAGCCAACCTTGAATTAAATAGGAGCTTGTAGAGCTCATGGAGAAAGGTGGTTTCCCCTGCTTAATGTGTTTCCTTGAAAAGTCTGATCTCTCTTCTTGACTTTTGCCTAAATCTCTAGAAATAATAGTCTTAATGCTGTCTTAATACATTGTGTTCCCTAACATAGTTTTCTTTTTTTATCACAGCCTAATTGCATTCTCTTTTTTTTTAGGGGAATTTGAAAAATGTTCCAATCAATTCCTGAGGTTTAGCATTCAGTGTTGGTTTAGAAAACATTAACCTATCAACACTGATTTTATTTTTATCTCCAGGGTGGAAACTTCTTCAAGGAGTGGGGAGGGCATAGTGTCAGAGGCTGCTTTACTCTCTTAGGATCTCTCAGTTTCAGAATTGTATCATTTTGAAGTTCTCTGATGGATTTAACTTCCTCTGAACACTTTTCTTCAGGTGGCTACAAAGCTCTTGCACTTAATTCATCAGTATTCTCCTCTTGATGTTGCTCTTCCATAGTATTGGTGTTTGCAAAGTCTTGTGTGTGGAGGCAATTGTGTTCCCTTGTGCCTGGAAAGAGAGAAAAAGGAGGCATTGCTCCCCCACGTCTTTCACTTGCAGGCTTGCACAACTAATTACCTACTCACCCTTCAGAGATTTTGAAGGAGGGAATCACAGAATCACAGAATCACAGAAATTAGGGGCTGGAAGGGACCTAGAAGATCATCTAGTCCAACCCCCCTGCCTGAGCAGGATCATCTAAGGACCTTCAAGGATTCCTGGTGCTGAGTGTGAAAGGATATGGTATAGAAAACACTGCAAATCAGGAGAAGCAAAGGGAAGCCTTAAAAAAACAGCAGTGGAATTCCTTGCCTCAGAAAATTGTGGGTGCCAACAATTTACACAGATTAAAGAGGACATTGAACAGATTAATACAAGAGAAATACAATTGCAGGTTGTCAATTGCAAAGGATGCCCCTCAGCCAGAGATTGTTAGAAAATGGAAGAATATTGCAGAAAAATGTCACATTGTGTTTGTCCCACTGCTTGTGCTCCCCTACAGACAGATATTTCTGCCTACTGTTGGAGACAAGGTCCTGGTAGAGATTTGGTCTGACCCAGGAGAGGTGATCTTAAATTCCTGAGCAAGTAATCATCTTAAGAAGAGTGGGAGGGTGGGGTGTTTATTTTTTGCTTGAGTTTTTTTCTGGAATGGAAAGTCAGAGGACAAAATGGAACATGAAAAATGAGGGACAGAACTTCTTCTGTGAGGTATTGGGGTTTTTTTTAATCAAAACTTCAAATACCAAATGCGCTTGGGTTCTTTAAACACAGTATGTTTTCCCATTTCATCCTGTCTTTTTTTTTTTCCCCTTCTCTAATCTATACTAACTGAGAGAGTCCTGGATTTCTTTAAAGTAGTTTCAAGTACCTAACTAAAGAATCTATCTTTGGATCAAGGTCACTGTGGGGTCCTGACTGCAATGAAGAATGATAGGCCCCTGCAGTGGGTGATTCATGTCATAGGTGGGCTCCATCTCCCTCAGGAAGCATGAATTAACTATGGAGGGAGTCTAGCATGACCTTGTTTCTAATTCAGGCACATCAGCTAAGTGTCTAACTTGTCAAGGCCTCAAGTTAGGTAGGAATAGAACTTACTGTCCTTATACCTTATATCCTTTTAGAGGTTTCTTATGTGCATCTGTCATGAAAAGTCATCAGCTCTGTCAAACAGCTGTTGTGACATGAATATAAAATCAAAATCCACAACAAAAATAAAGGACAGATGCTTGGGATCCTCCATTTCCAGATAGTTTTCATATACAAAGAACATTATCAGGATAAACCAGATTATTAGGGAGAACAGAGCCTACATAATTCCACTTAAAATAAACATTTTTGTTCAGCAAACAACACAGGTCCTGCTATGTACGGCTAATTGTTCTTCATTTTCTATGTACAGGAAGAAGGACCCATAAGGATTTTATTTGACATACTATTGTTATATCCGTTTCCATTAAAATTCTTTTCTGATTTGGTAATTGAGCTGGTTTTGTACACAATAAAATGTTGCCATGATAACCTAATTTCTCATTTTTTCTAGGGAAGAAAAAGCAGATGCATAAATGAGGTTTCCTGTAAGCAATCCAATGGAATGTGATTCTTAAAAATGAGCACTTAACAATTCTTATAATACACACAAAGTAACAATACAGTTGCTGTAGCTTTCCTTTTGGAAGCACGCAAGAATTTACAGTATTGCTTCTCCCACTAGCAGCAGAACTCTAGAAACCATTATTATTCCTTTCACTTTTCTTGTCAAGAATATCATTAGATGAGCAAGAACTGAAGTTCTCAGTTTTGGCAATATCCACACAAAGAGTATGTGAGTTAAATGTGTTTCTCAAGATTTTACCAATTCAGTTTTCTTTTTATGAAGAGATGATTCATAAATACTTTGTGCATTGTTTTCATGGTCAGTTTATCTAAAAGGGATTTTTCTCAGTGGTGCTTTCATGTTTATTTTGTCTGGAATGTACAAGTGTTCTAATTTTATAGATGAGAAGAATCCTGTTCAAGTATCCTCAGATTTACACAGAGGCACTTCTGTGTTTCTACACTGATACTGGCCATTTCTCTTGAGACTGTCACAAAGCACCAACTGGTGCAGCTGTTCATGTAGAAACTAGTGGTTGTGCTGTTACAATTATCTGGGAAGACCATGTTAGGGGTCCAATCCTGTACCTCCAAAAGGCTTTGTTTAATGTAGTGACTTTTCATCCCAGAAGTAGCCTGGTATAAAATGGGGTACAGCCTCAGTTTAATAGTGGATTTCAAGGTCTCAACCTTGACTTGTTTGTTGCCTAAGTTGATATATGGCAGTGCAGTAGTATAAGGAGATACCTGAACTAGATACTTGTCTCTGTGCTACCAGCAGTGAGGTTTCCTTAGCCTGGCCTGTCTACACAGTGTGGTGGGTTCCAACTCCAACCTGTCAACAGAAAAGTCACAGGATGCCAGGATGTCAGGGGTTGGGAGGTGCTCTGGAGATCTCAGAATCCAACTCCCCTGCCAGAGCAGACCCATAGAACAGAATCCAATCCAGCACAGGGCACACAGGAACACAGACAGGCAGGGAGGGAAACTTTCCAGAGGAGGAGACTCCACTACCTCTCTGGGGAGCCCATTCCAGGCTCTGTGACCCTCACAGGAAGAAGTTCTTCCTCAGAAGCTGAACAGGATGTTGAAAACTCTTACAGACCCTGACTATTCTGAAGTTCTTATCTCACTTTCTTATCACAGAATCCTATCAATGTCTGGGTTGAGAGGGACCTCCAGAGCTCATCTAGTCCAACCCCCTGCTGAGAGCGGGGACATTGCAACTAGAGCAGGTTGCTCAGAGCCTCCTCAAGCCCCACCTGGGATGGGGCCTCAACCACCTCCCTGGGCAACCTGTTGCAGTGTCCACCACTCTCCTGGGAAATAATTTCCTTCTCTGTTGCAATAACATAGAGAAACTTCCCATGGGAAGGTAACCAGTCTTTGCTAGACTAATGGGAAGTGAAGGATTTTTCCTTTGAATAAAATGCTACTACCCTGTTAATAATAAGTAAAAAACTACTCACAAAGCATTGAAAAAAAAAATGAAACAAAGATGATAAAGAAAGGTGTTAAATATTAATTAAATGGACCAGTCGCCTGCTTCTTCCTGGGAAAAGGCTCTTGCTGTACTGAAGAGTTTCTCTTGGTGAAGGTCTTGTTTTGCTAGGGAGGTACAGTTGTTGCATAAGTCAGTTGTTGCATAAATTGTGAGATGCTGCCTAGCAGAACAGGATCTACTTTCTTGAGACAGGTTTTCAACACACTGTCTCTGTGTGACTCTCTATGTGATATAGCTCAGTTTATTATCATTAACTAATGGTAATAAGAAAGAGAATAAAAGCTGGTTTGCTTAAGAAAGAGCTAAAGATATTCTAGTTTAAATTTATTTATACACAATCTGTTCTGCCAGGAACAATCTGGGATTTATGGTGGGTTGCTTTTTGCAGGGGGGAAGGATCCTTGGAATCAAAACCATTATCGCCAGTTTATTTTCTTCTTCGATTTTTAAAATAAAAGGTAGGAATTTAGCTAAATCTCCTTTCCACTTTTTTTTTTTTTTTTTTTTTTACTCCTGAACTTCTCCTAATTTTCTTTTTTCATAAGCAGCTGGATTACTTTTAGCAAATAAATATTCTTAAAGACAACTATAAGTATTTCATTTGCATATCAGTTAGAAGAACTTTCCTTCCTCTCATATGTCACTGTAATTTCTCTTTATACATACTTTTTTCTCCCTTTGTGTCCTTCTTCCTGAAAATTCTACTGCAAATCAATAGTTGAAATCTCCCTGTCCTGTAGGAAGGCACCACAGAGGGACTTAAGAGGGTTGATTAAATTTCTCATCTCTTCTCCAGATTTCTTGCAGTACTTTAGAGAAATCATTCACTCTGCCTTTATCTCAGCCCTAAATTTCTGAAAAGCAGATTTTGACATTTTGTTCTTCTGCTCTGAGTTTTTTTTAAGCATTCATATTATGAGTGATTCTAAATGGGAAGATTAGCTTTGTTTGCCCAGAGTCTAGTCCAGTATCAGTGGGGATGTTAAGCTGGAACTGGACTGTAATAGAAATTATGGAATTACTAAATTAGTTCATCAATCAGTTACGTAATTCTGGATTAGATATATACTCAGTGCTTTACAAATAGATGAAAATGAGACATACTTCTAAACAAATGATCTTAGAAAAATATGACACACAGTACCTAGAGTGGAGTGCCTCAGACTCATAAAGTTTACTAATGATTTATTTACCAAAAATGCATTTGTTCACCAGTCATGATTCTTCATTTTTAAAATGAAAAAAAAAAACAACCCAGAATGAAACATACATTGCAGTTTGTTGTTGGATTTTTCAATTTTGGCCGTCAAAATTATCTTAAAGTTGCCAACATTTCACTTTAAAAGAAGGATTAAAGAATGACAGATAACACTTCTGGTCAGCCAAAATATTCAGTAATTCTGAATTATTTCTTTTACAATCTGTGCTACTGAAAAAAAAAAAACAACAAAAAACTAACAAACCAAAACCCAACACAAACGTTGCATTTATCCCAGTAAAAATGTGAGGTAGCAGACACTCATCTGGTCTGGCTTCAAACAGGCAGTTAGCAGTGCAGTTGGCATATGTTGTTGGTTGGACTATTTAGCTGGCTGGATGTCCTTGAATTTTTTAATAAACCAAACTATTCCAAAACTGCCTTAACAGATTTCCAGAGCTTTAGTGCCATGAATAGAAAAGCAAATGTCAAGAATGGAGTCAACCTCTCAAATAAACAACAGAGTGCCTCAGAATGTGTAAGGAGCTTTGCTACTGCCCATGTTTGCAATTCAGTAGGGTTTTCCAACTTTTTTTTTTTTTTAATATCAAGGATAAATGGGATTCTCATGAAATATAGCATCATGTTGTTTACAAAACCACTGTGGTGGTAATAACATGATATTGCAGTTTATTTTCATATTTTTATATTATTTAGTATTTCTCTGAGTCAGTAATTGTTTAACAATGCCTGGTGTAGCAAGTAATCCTGCCATTCAGTCATAATTGAAAGGCTTGGTTCACTTTGACCAAATAACAAGCTCCCTTTGTTGCCAAACATAGCCCCAGCAATTACAGAAATGTTATGTATGAGAAGACAGAACGGCTAGAGAGATGATTCTCCCAATACATCTTCTGTGGTGTCTTGTTTCCTGGGCTTTGTGGGCTATGTCTTCAAGTAATGTCCTCTTCTGTGCCCCAACAAGATACTCTCTCAGCAGAAGTCATCCCATTTCTGCCAGAGGCTGAGGTGCTGTTCACGTACATCTCACATAAATGAAAGTGGGTGAAATAAATTATTTTGTCAACTTTGTTCTCAACAAAAACAGCATCTCTCTCTTCTCTATTGGCTGACACTGAGACTTATGTTGTCCTACAAATGCACAGGGCATTCATGTTTTCCAGACTTTAGAAACCTGGCATTTTGGCAATTATTTTTTTTTTTTGGTACAAATAAATCAGACAATCCAAACCCAAATTAATCATGCACAATACGTACATTCTTCAGAGGAAGAAAGGTCCAACTCCAGCCATAGCATAGCTGTTTCTTGAATTCACATCTAGTTTTCGTTCTGATGCCAACTTAAGAGCAGAAAGAATGAGATGAGTGATGAGATTTGCCTGTGGATGAGGTGCATGCTCTAAGTTCCTCCTTGAACTAAAGCACCGGACTCACTGATGTATGAGCATGACTTACCAAAAATAATGATTTTGTGTAGCTTGTAAATCTCCCTGCTGATTCTATATTAGTATCTTTCCAAATTCAGCTAGCAATTCAATTGGTGCTGCCCTGAAACAGCTTTATATGTGTATCTACTATAACAAGTAAAGAAATTAACCTTAAAAATACATTTCATAATAAGTGATAAAAGCTTCCTTCTTCTGTCTGCTATTGTTGGAAAGGTAGTCAGGAGACTTACCTTGTCTCCTTGTCAGTAGACATCATTTAGGGGAGGCAGAGAGGGGAAAAATACCATTAATGACACAATTTCATATAGCAACCTCAAAATTTGAGCATCTATCATGATTTAGACTGCAAAATAACACTGAAAATACTTATTTCAGTTTATGAATGCAGCAAGATACTAGGCGAATGGGGTATCCTACTGCTAAATTAACACTTGTCAGGAAATTGAAGACACTTGGAATTTTGCTTGGCTTTGTGATCCGTGCACTGTCATGACACATTCCTTACACGCAGCCAGAGCAAATTGTAAGTTGCAGTGTGACATGTGCTACATGCTTTGACTTTAAGACAGTAGCATATTCTGTTCACATTAATCTGTAGCTTTTACTTTGTCCATCACTGTGCAGAGAACAAGTAACATGTTACTTAGTTTTCTGCTGGTTCACACTGAGGTACAGTCCTATTTATAGGGCAGCCTGTCGTGCAATGGAAAATGTTGTGCACTTTGAAGACCAGTACACATGAGCTGAGTTGACTGAGTATTGCCGGGAGAACCTAAACTGGTGCTCATGCTGTGAACGGGTGGAAACCCCCTTTCCATCACTGCACATGATCCATGCAAAGCACTGGTGGCCTAGTATCTTAGGACCAGTGTTTCTTATCTTCCTCCATTTCAACTGAGACCCATGAGAAAAGCTGGAGCCCAGAACTTCTGAAAATTAGACTCTTCAAGCCCTCTTATCCTGCACCTGATCAAACTCATGGATTTCAGTTGAAGGAGCACAATACTTTGGGTTTGAAATGAGAAAGTCCTTTCTCAAGGCACTGGCTGAGAGCAAGGGATCTATGTTGTGTTACATCACTTTAAATAACTTGGACACATGGATTTAGACACATTTAACAACAAAAATAATCTGGATTCTTGACTCCTTCGCTCTTCAGTCATTGTTTACAGCTCATCAAGCATAAAGTACCTAAATTGATGACATTTAAGGAAAACAACAACAAAAAATGTAGAACATCTTTGTTTGTCAAAGGAGTAGAGGGAAAATACAGAGATGGAGAGATATCAGGGGGCCTTCTATCTTATTTATGTTGATATATGTCATGAGTAACTTCACTGAAACAGAAGTCTAATAAGTATTTACAGGCTTCCAAAAGAAATAATATCTACTGAGCACCAAATATGAGTTGTTTTGAAATGCTGGTCACAGAGCTGAGCGGAAAGCTGAGACTGTTATGTCTTATTTATCTAGCATCATGTTTCATTTTTATCAGGAGACCTTTTATTTTTTAGTTTTTGCACCTGCACAGCCACACAGACTCCTGCAATTTCAGCTCAATAGAGTAAAAATCCAATGGCCATTGTTTCTTCTCAGAAAAGCTTAACAGTGTCCATACTAATGGGAACAATGCTTCACATCCTCCCTGGGAAAAGTGTTTGTCCCATGGGGGAACTGACCTCTTTTCCCTTTATCAGTGGCCTGTGTGAATTTGTTTTGCTGCATGTTAGGGAAGTATTTGGGGGTTTTTTAATTCCTCTTGTATTGTTTTCACAAGCACCTAGCATACTGGAGAAAATAGATTGCATTCTGGGGTTCAGGGATTTGAATAGCACTTGTGGTGTTTGTAGACATGCATTTGTATTTTTCCTTCAGGAATCCTTTCTTGTCCTTCTTTTTATTATTAGTACAATGGACCACATCAAGCAAGCTCCTCATCTTGAGTTAGGTGAGCTGGGAGAGGGGGAAGCAGCTAGAAAAATTAGGAGAAGGTGCAATTTCATTATAGGATCTTCTTCTTAAATTCATTTAATCATGTACATTGCACAAGTATCAGACAAGGTCGTGCTGAGTGTGTAGCCAAGGGGAGCTTTCTCTGCACATTGAAGTTCTCACACAATGCTCAGGTATTTCTTTCAAAACCTGTGATTGAACACTTTTCTGAGAAAGTACATTAAATGTACTGCTCCTCCCTTCTTCCTCACTGAAGGGACAGATCTAGTTAAAAGCTGGCTGCTGGAAGACAGAATAACCCCTCATAGTAACTGAAAACATTAGGAAGATAAAGATGCTTATATACATAAAATCCAGAGAAAGTTACTATATTTAATAAATATTGCTTCCAGTATTTGCAATTCAAATGTTATATTGGTGTGTGAGTGCCAGAGAGAAATTAAAATGACTGGAAAGTAACTATTTTTATTGCAAACAGAAAGGACTGTACAAGGTAATCAAACAGCATACACAAGGAAAGGCAAATTGGTTTTCTGAACTATGCTTGTTTTTAGTCACTCCCATGTGGCATTTGCAACATAAGCAAGCAAACTTGTTTATTTTATAAATAGGAGGGCAAATCCTTGCATCCTTCTCATTCCCTTTATGCCATTTTAACACCATAGGTGATGGTAAATTAATACCTGCTTTCTCAGCCTGCATGCAAAGGGATATCATCTCCCTTCAGCTGCATCCAGTGCAGAGGATGAGCTAGAGGAGGGAGAAAGGTTGGTCATGGATAGTATAATTTAATGGTTTGAGCTGAGCAAAATCAGGCGCAGCCAGCTGCAAGTGAAAGAGCATCATCTGTGGGCTGCTCTGAGATATCAAGGGGGAGCTGAAATACGGTGTAGGTGAAGAGAACAGAGATCAAGTCCATCTGGCATGTTAAGACATAATTATTTTCCTTTACAAAATATAAGATGCTGTCACATTTTAATCGTAACACCCAATTACATTTGAGCTAGGTTAGAAATACTGTCATAAAGCAAGACTTTGTATCTCAGCAGTGAGATATATGCAGATTGATCACTCCAGACAGATTCTTCAGCATTTCTGTTTTCTAACTATTTTTGACTTTGTAACATCAAGGAACTTGGCAGTGACTCCTGTAATCTGAGTTCACCCCCTGCCTCTCCCATCATTTCCCTGGGTGATCCTGAACAAGTTACTTCATTAATTTTAATTGGATGCTGTCATGAGAAAAGGCTTGTGGGGCTGGGCTGCAAGTCTGCTGTCATTCAATCCTTGTTCAGGCCAATTCTGTTAATTCTAGTGGGAATTTTCTCTGTGTCGAGCCTGCAGGATTTGCCAAAACTGCATGTGCTTAAAAGGCTGCAACAGTTGAATAGAGTTTCTGGTCTCGTGAAGGTTTATTAGAATCTGCTATTAATAATTCTTGTTTGCCACTTCAACAGATTCAAAAAGGCCCTTCCTCAGCTTTCACTGGCTGATTCCAATCACAGCAGGCAATGTCAAGTGAGTTTGTATTGCTGTTAGCAGCTCTGCCTAGCTGATTCAAATTCTGGGCAAGTCTAGGCCATGAAGGAAGAAGCACAAAGTAATGTGTGATTTTTATTTTTTTTTCTCCTCTACCATTGTGCAGCAAAAATGAGCAGATAGAGTTTCCCAGAAAATCTTATGTCCTTGTTCCCATGTCGAACTGGGCTGTGGACAGCTAGACTGGCTTCAATTCTAGTCTAAATCCAGACAAATCTGATTCTTCAGCAGAGGAGACCAGAGACAGTTTAAATAATTCTTACAAGATTCTTAGGTCTATTGCAAGTAAATAGAATGTAGAAGTACTTGATTAGAATATGAGTGTGCCTGATTTACATAACTTTGTAGACCGAATATTACTATTATAATTAAAGCAGTGACAGTTACTGATTAAACAATATCCTTTTAAATGCAGGAGTATTACAAAAATATAAGTCATCAGAAAAAAAAAATATTGGAACTGTGTAAAGCAAAGACAAAAATTAAACCAAATATTATGATTTTATTCCACCTGAATTCTCTGTAATTCCTCTCACGTTCATTTCTGGTTCTCGGGAGACTGGGACCATAGGGGAGGAGTGAGGAAGATGTATTTGTGAACATTTACCTTCAAAACTCAGAATTATCCCTGAAAATACTGTGACTTCTTTTTATCTAGTGTTATCTTTTCTTTGCAAGTGCTTTTGGCCCAAGAAAGTGTCCACGATTCCATGGGGTGGGAGCAGTCTCACTGGCTGCTTGGAAAGGGCTTTAGTATCAGTCAGCACAGAAACCCGGACATGCAGATGCCACCCTGCATTTGGGTAAGAAGCAACCACCCTTGTTGGCATTAAAGACCTGCAGCCCCCTAATTCTGCACATACTTTATACTGAGGTCCTCATAGTGAACTGGTTTATGTTTCATCTACCTGAATGAGCTCCCTGAATGTTCTTTTTTGAGCTGCTTCTCTTCCTTCTTCTTTGATTCTACCTGTATTTCATCCCTTTTCTACTGCAACCCCTTCTTACCTGCTTCCCTTTGGACATTCTGAAAGACCTTAACTTTCCAACCTCTGCTCTCCACTAACTCCTAAAACCTGACATTTCGCTCTTTCTCTGAGCCTCTACTGTGCCACATACTGCCCCAAAGCCCAGCTTGCTCTCTCTTTATAAAGAGAGAGCAAAATAAAGAGTGTCCAAGAATGCATGTTTTTGGGACTGAAATCCAAAGTAACCTATTTCTGCTTCTTTCACTAACAACAAGGTGTCTGGTATAACTAAACAAGAAGGGAAGGAGCAGTATGAAGCAAACAAATTTGTATTGCGGTTGCACTTCAAAGTGAAGGTAATGTTTTCTAATACATCTGTGACCCAGATCCTCAAGGATATGCAGCTGGCTGACTCTGCTGCTTAAATAATTTTAAGGATATGGACAGAGATTATTTAGAAGGACACCTAAATGTCTTCCAAATTACTTAGGTTGGTGTGTCCATTTTTGCAAAGGTTTGTGAGGGTACAGGAGAGGGTATAATAAAGGGCATAGCAGAGAAGAGAAAATGCCCCATGGGGCTCATTAGAATTTCTAGAAAATACCCGTCCCCTGGTGAAAGTGTTGGTGCTGTTGTGTACACTGGCTCTTCACATGTAGCTCTGGCAGCAGAACGGTAAGTTAAGTGTAGAGAGGAGAATAGACCAGTGGGGGAGAAGCAAGCCATCCCAGGGAAGGTGACCATCCCAGTTTCTATGTCAGGCAGGAGAAGAATTATACAGTTAAAAAATGTCCTTTTCCAGTCCATCAGTAAGAAAACCTAACCAGAAGGATAGAATACTGTTCTGGATGTATTAACTTCTTAGTACATGGGGGATTTTGGTTATGAGCCTTGCCCATTAATAAATAGGAAAGTCACATTCACTGTATGCAAATCCTAGCCCAAGGATGGCAATCTAAAAGCTGTGAGTGTGGAATAGTGTGTGAGAGAAACCTGTTTACATGATGGTTGTGTGGGTTGTTTTCTCTTGTGTGCCTGCTCTACACCAAGAGAGTCAGTGGAGATTGACTGACTATAAAGGAGAACATAAGCAAATCTGCAATATCTACTTCATTCACTGGATTCAGCTCACAGTAAAGACCCTTCCACTCAGCCTCTGCAGTTCATTACCATACAGTAGGAAGATCCCTTTGGTGACTTACCTCAGTGTTAAACTCCCTGTTTCTCATTCAAATACTTTTTTTTCCCCTGCTTTTTTTTCCCCTTGAATACTAACTTCAAGGATTATTTCCAGTGAAGTGCTAAGACATAAATGATGTAAATCATGGCCTCTTCTGCTGAGCAGTATGCTCTGACACTTGCAGTATTTTCAGTTCTCTCTGTAATACCAAGGATTAATATGATGTAACTACAAAGCCATTATGTGAATGAATTACACAGGAGATTAAGGGAAAAATCTCATTTTGTGCATCCATCAAAATAAACCATTTTTCTGACTCAAAGAGAGTCCTTCATTGGACCAGATTCTTAAATGTTCTACAGCTCTAAGAGGACTGAAGGAGACTGGTGAACCTGAAGCTAACCTGTATTCCCAGAAAAATACTAAACAATCTATCCTGCAAAGGTCACTTATGACAGCTAAGAAATATGAACATGAGTCAGTCCCACGTGTCTCATGTACCACCCTCCAAACCCCATAAAGTGAGCATGCAGGGGGGAAGTTAGTGGTGGAAGAGCTCCTGCTGGTTTCTGGTAAGCAAAATGTAACAATACAAATTCCTTCTTATTTGGAGAACCTTAAAATACTTCACAAACAATATGTCCCACATCACATCTGGGAAACCAGATACTTTTGTGCTTACAATATGGATAGCTAAATGGAAACATATTCTACTTGTCAAGGGTAACCAGAGAATCAAATTCCTGGGAAAAAAAAAATAAAAATCAATTCTAGAGAATTTTGTGCTGTAAATGCAAGAAGATCCATCCCACTTGTGAATCTCCCTGCTTTAGTTTAGTATTTCCCAGTCATTGAACTGACGCTCTTTCCATGTCAAGGATCTCAGACTCTTTTAAAAATTGTTGAATATACAATTCAGAAATAACAATCCTACACCATAAGTGTGGCCATATTTGGAATGAAATGTAGCCAGTGTTCAGCAATCCCGTTTTGTGGAATAATCTCTGACAGAAAGTGAACTGGGACAGAATGAAACTTGTGGAAAGGCTATAAGCTGATATGCATTGTACAATAATTTAAACCTTAAATTGTGGAGAATGTAAAAAAGCATTTGCTCCCTTTTCTCTTCACACTTCCCATTCAGTTTCCATCACTTTACTTACATTGCAATTGTTCTTCCATTGCTTTTTTTTTCTTATATTAAGGTTTCCACTTCTAAGTCCAAATACTGAATCTAGCTGCATCTCTTTTCATAACTGGAGGGTTTGGCTGGACACTGTGGCCACAAAGACCTACTTGGATTTTGTAGAGCCAAATCATTTCTTTCTTTCCACTTCCTCCCTCCATTAACACAGAATTGCACAGTTCCAAGCAGCTCTTGACTCTTTTGGAGCTGGTAACTTCTGTGTGTGCAATGATTCAGAAGAGTGGGTTGTCTTTCTTACAGAAAACTGTAACGATACCTTTGTTTTTTATGTCAGATAGGAATGCTGCTCCAGCTCTCCAGCCTCTTCTTTACAAATCCTTTGTGACACAATCTAAAAGCACAGATCTATTAACCTTTTGGGAACAATGGAAATCATAATTTTTTCTCCAGGCAATCAATAGAGAGTGAAAAAGTGAAAAGGATCTAGAAGAGAGAGATAGTGGGGATGGCCTTAGTAAGCTATCAGGGATAATCCACCCATTGTATAATATTTCTGTGACAAGTGTTAATGGGTTTAAAATGTCAGGTATTGTAGCATAACCCACTGTCTCCACTAAGAAGTAACCAATAATTTTTATTTGCTTACACAAAAATAGTTCCCCTTCTGTCTTTCCGAACAGCAGCTGGCTGGGGTGTGTGTGAGTAGGAGAGAGGTGCTGCAGTCTGGCTCACTTAGCAATCAAATGGAGGAGAGAGCATCCTGAGCTCACAGTAGGCAGGTCTGTGGGAGGAGGAGTGGCTGGCCTTCCCTCCTTGATAACAGGATTAATGCCAAGCCCACACACTAGTGTGTGTTCTGAGGGATTTATCAGTACAAACCCTTACCGTGAGCCAGCATGGAAGAGGCAGCTGCACTGTGTAGTGTTGTGACCTGTTCTGCTTCCCTAGATGTGGTCTTGAAAGAGACATGTATATTTATATACATGGTCCTATATGTGTATGTAAATCACACAGCTAGATGTCCTTGCACTATTATAATTGACTGTTGATTTTCCTCTGTTGTTTTCTTTATTTGTTTTTGGAAACTAGTAACAATAACAAAATGTCTGTGCTGTAGCTGGTCCTTCCCAGAGTCATGGCTACAGCAGTGTTCATGCTCATCCACAATGTAAATACCAGTTTCTTCTTGCAAATGGAACACACAGATGTATATCTACACACACACAGCCTGGACAGCACAGTAAGGCCTGTCCCTGAGTCATTTCCTTGACATTTAGTTCTGAAAACCATCTTTGGCAATCTTTCGGGACCATGTGGTAGTCAGAGCCATGTCCAAACCACCTGAGTTTGGATTTCCCAGTTCACAGTCAGCACTTTGACTGTTAATTCACTACAGATGTCAACCCTTGTCATCTGGAAGGCCCTAATGCCTTGGGTACCTTGTTAGCACACAAGTCCCTCACGAAAAAAAGTCCCTCCCAGATAATATTTAAAGATGAGTTTTGAAAAAGGACTGAAACAGTACTTGAAAACACTCTCTTCTCCAAATACTGTGTGGAAAAAGTGTGCTTTTCCTATCATAATAGACCAATTTAAAATACCAAGAAAGGTGAATTAGTCATTTCAAGAATTATTCTGCCCTGACGTGATATTCTTCTGTGCCCAGAATGTGTTAGTAAGAAAGATGGTGGGGAAAAAGCTGTGTGTATGCTAACAGTTACATGGAGGGTGAAAGCGCCTTTAATTCTGAGGATGGAACAATACAGCCTTGTTGGCTTTGGCAAAGTACAATCTTTAGTGATGAAAACCTGAAAACTTTGGGGTTGGTTCCACAAAGGCTTACACATATGCTTATCTTTATGCATAACTCGTGCATGCAAATTGTTACAGCGTTTGGCCTCTGTTGAGGCTGTTTCAGCACAGAGTTCTGTACTGTAAAGCCCAGAGTGTGATCTTGTCCTCACTGAAGTCACTGGGACTTTCCAAGTGAGCAAAGTTATTTATATGAGCCAGCAGATCTGGCCCTTAAGTGGCTCAAATAGTAACTACTCTGATGTTGTGAACTTTAAAATGATGCTTTAACTTCAGAAGGAAGAAAGGACTCTTTGAATAGTGGCTCTTATGCTATTTTGCACGATTATATACTGTGGTATCCCAAGGCCCAAATGAGGTTCCCATTCAAGGCTTCTTTATACCACAATTACACAAGAAATCACTGCTTGGATTCTAACCATCTTTTGTATTTTTATAGAGAGCTTTAAAATTGAAACCCTGAAGTAGTTTAGGCTTAATCAGGAACACTGCCCTACTCAGCAAACCTGGTCCTAGTACCAGCTCCAGCACTGGGTTAAGCAGGAGTGATAGATAAATCACCCATCTTCTGTTTACTGTCACTCTCCATACCCAGATATGTACTTAACGTTTACACAGTGATAGAAGTCATGATTTTAAACAGCTTTCATTAAATGAGACAGGAGTGCTAGAGCAGGAAGGCTTGTAGGTATTAAAACAAAAAATACATCTACTAACTACCTAAAATATGAAATTGGTTTTACTTTTATTTTTTACTGCAAAAGAGCCATACAACATCAAGCAGATGATGATGAGGCTGTTGGGACACAAGCATTTGGTCGCTGCATCTGGCATTAGCATGGGATGTCAGAATCACTGATCAGGATTTAATTTTCATTTCTTCTCCTGTTTTGCATTTCCTATTACTGTTTGTTGCATTTCAGCCCTACGAGTTTGGTATCTGACCAAAGCCAATTGAAAGCTCAAACCAGTAAAAGTTCAGCATTTCTTAATCTCCTTCAGAAAGAGTCAAAAAAAAATAAATACCCTCCCTCTTGCTCTTTCCCCTCACACATATACCCATTCAAAAATGTCTGCTCCTCAGGAAATAGGCATGAGTAATACAGAATCATCTGTGTCTTATCCAAACAGGACTCTGTCCATAGCTTCTCCTTCATAACAATGAAATGGATGAGGGTGAGAGTGAGTCACTCTAATAGGAAGAGAAGCCTGGAGTGTGTGAAGCCCAAGTATCTCACAAGAATGGCTTTGGATCTTTGTGACCATGTGGGAAGAGCTTCCTTGATTCCATCTGCTTAAAAAGATGCTAAAAAATAATGACAAGAACAGTGTACTGCCCTTGTCCTTTCAGGGTGAAATGGAGGAATTGGCAATACCACAGAACTGTAAGAAGGGAATGAATGGATGGATGAATTGGTGGTCCACCATTCCCGTGCTCTGTAACTGTTCCGTGAAAAAATATCATCCCACCTAGTCATAAGGAATTTTATTTGGTGTCTGTAGCACAATTAGTCCCAGTGGAACAGTGCAGCCTGTAATGAGCCATCCTACTATGAGAAATTGGCACAAGCTGATGGGACTGTGATTTCTGTGTGAAATTGTTAAACTTGAAGTTTTCTAAACAACTGCCTGATTTTTCTAATGGCAAGAAAGTCATAGTTTATAGTCTTGCCCAATCTGGGAAGTACATCTGCAATGGCTCTTTTCCATGTACAACACCTGTGCAGAAAGTGTTCTTCATCTGCTTGAATATTCAAAACATGTAGTTTCACGCAATGCTATGAATTAAAACATGTCATGGAGAGAGACTGTGGTTAAAAAATGATGCGTTGCTTCCTCCAGATCATAATTATAGGGGAGCAGTTTCGAACATCCAGATTATGTTATCGAGTAACCTAATTTCAATATAGCTCTATTCTCAAACAGTAAATAATGTACATGTGGTGGGCATGAGTCATCACTCTTGCAACAGCTTCTGTAGAGCTCCCTGCTTTGCTCTGTTTACACATTAAAATGTAAATGAAAAATAGTTTTTATTGTAACTTGAATTCATATGAGAGAATAATTTATAGACGTTGGTTTAGAGCACTCTCCTCCTCTGAGGTCACAACCACCTGTTGGACTATGAAGCTTTGGCACAAGAGCAGGGAGATGAGAGAAGATGAAGTTTTATTAGCTATTTTTAGAAAACTGAGCCTGTGAATCAGTGTACGTCTTCCCCTTCCGGAGTTGCTTTAGTCTTTGTTTTAAGAGGGGCAGGTTCTGCTGTTGCAGCAGCGAGGGCAACCTGGCTGTGCGAGCTTTGCTTTTGAGCTGCCCCTCGGTGCGGAGCCAGGAGGTCTTGCATGGTTCTGCCCGTGCATGTGTGAGTCTGATGGAGTCACATGGGGGAAAAAAAAAACAACCGAGTCTTTGGCTGCTGCAAGACGTGCGCGTAGCTTAGTGCCTGGACTCCTGCACGGACAGAGCCGGCCTCGGCTATTCTAATTCGTAGCGAGACGTAGGACTCAAAACTCTTACGCTGTTACTAAGCAGATGCTGGAGCTTGCCAGCAGTGGTGCCAGGCCGGTGCTTGCGTCACGCTGCTCCCCGGAGATGCTGTGCCGGTGCCTTCGCACACCCTCGTAGCGCTCCCTTCGCGGCTGCCGCGGCGCGAACCGGCACCCACATCTCTAAAATATAAATACCTAAGA